>JAULJZ010187338.1:0-21472 GCA_032270985.1 Heliamphora pulchella | reverse complement strand
ACAGTAGAAGATCTGACAGGAGCTTCAACTCAGATTCAAATCGTAGTTGAAGATTCGACCAGTAAAAAAGTATTCTTCTAAATTAACTTCGGATGCACTGGTTTTATTTTGATCGTTCGTCATCAAAAGTTTTATTTGGAGCCCGTTTTGGCGATTACCCGTCCAGTTAATTTTTTTCGTTAATCGTTTGCAAAAATAAAGATCTTGGCAGTCTTGCCTCCAACACCTGGTTTGTTCTACTTATTGAGAAAAATTGAACATTGCTTTTTTCAATGCCCAAACTGGTTACAGTGATAGCATTTGCCTCTCGGCTTCTTCACACCAGTTTTTGGTCGCTTAATTGCTTTTGGACCTGTGCCTCCCTGTGTTTAAACCTTTTTCTTCTTCTTACCTTTTGGTTTAGATGAAGAACCTTTTTCAACCATATACACTGTACCTGGCTTCCTAATAACACCCTCGGCTGCTTGAAATTCTTTTAGAAGTTCTACTAATGAAAAGCTGAGCTTATTCATGGTATAGGTCAGGCAAAACTGCTTAAAGCTATCAGGCAGTGACTGGAGTATGATATCGACCTGGGTTTTCTCATCAATTTCAGCTCCGAGGATCTCCAGTTCATTCAAAAGACTGATCACCTTTAGAACATGATCCCTAACTATGGTGCCTTCAGCCATATTTGCATTCATTAGAGACTTCATGGTCACCTGACCTGCCCAGCAGCACGATTTTGATCCCTAAACATTTCTTTGAGGTTCAAAATCGTGTCCTAGGCACTAGGCATAGACTGATACAGATGCTGCAAAAAATTTGACATGAAAGTCAAAATGTAATAGCGAGCCATCTGATTAGCTTTCTGCCACTTCTGATGGGCCAGAGATTCCTGTTCGGTCGACCCCACATCAAGTACTGATGGACATATCTCAGTTAATACAATCTTATAATCCTCAACAGTTAAAACAATGTCCAAATTCCTTTTCTAGCCAACATGGTTTGGTCACGTAAGTTTGCTTTCTTTGAGTATTGATGCAAGAGGATTGAAAGTCATTTTATTCCTGAGAATCACATAATTAAAATAACCATTAATTGTGACGAGTAAAATTTTAAATTTATTTTAATTTGGTGCCTTTTACCATTTTTAAAAAAAATCGCCAGCCGGCTGATACCCTGTGAATAGCAAGCCTTAATGGGAGGACGTCTACTATCCATTATTTGTCCAGATAAGCCAATTTCTTTTAATTTTATTATCTAAGCAACTGACCCTGCCAAGTAAAATTCAATAGCTGACATAACTTTGGTCCAGTAAATAATAGTAGTGACTCAGATGGAGAGTATACTAATTATTTATAGCTAAGTGTTAACCACCACCTAATTCTAAATCAATCGCTTTGTAATGAGCCCTTCAGATGGAGAAGTGATCCACAGTAACAATTATCCAGAATTATCCCTAAAGGAGGTTTGTACTGGCGATACTACAATTAATCTATCCGATAAGGAGGAAGGCCTTACTGCCAACACGCATGATTTAATTACAATCCCTACAAACTAGTGATGGAGACCGCATGATTTATCTGTGAATAAATTTCTTTTCCCACTTAGATTTTTAAAATATTTTTTAGAGTTATAAAAATCCGTTCAATTAAAATAAATATAAAAATTTGAAAAATCACATGATCTGAAAGAATTAAACATCTTTCCGTGTACACGATTCTAAATATTTTGATTTATCAAACCATCTTTTCGTGTTTCAATGCGTAACAAATAAAATTCGATGAATGCACAATTTTTTCTTTAGCTTTTCAGCTAAGGTAATCATTAAAGGCATTTATTTATTTTACTCTATGCTACACATTTTTTGAAAATAATAATTTAATTAGATTAAATATTTTTTTATTTAATTAATTCAAAATTAATTTCAACGTTTTTCCAAGAAATTCGATTTAATAAAAAATCATTTTAAACGTAATATTTTGTAAAAAATAAAATATCTAAAATTTTTCTATTTAATTAAAAATTTTAATTTTATTTTCTTTTACAAAAGATTTAATTAAAACTAAATTTTTCGAATTAATAAAATTAATAGAAAAATATAAAAAATATATACATCATCCACGCAGTTCATAAAAATATAAATGCAAGATATGTATATATCCTAGTTTTATGTTCAATTCGAAACTCCGAATAGTTTCAGTTTTCTGTTGAAGATAATCTGTAATAATCCTTTTCTGAATTAGTTTCTTGCAACCCGATTGCATCAGGACTCTCTGATTTGTAGTGATATACAGATATATTACTTCACGATCAAAACATATCAAAAAAACACGATCCAAGACAATTTTGATGCTCTCTTTTCCATCTTTTTAGACTGCTTTTCAAGATTATTTTACTGCTTTTTTATGCCAAAAAATATGCTCAAAACCAGTCTCGAAAACAACGCAAAAAATCATCAAAAAATGGCCCTGAACCATCACCGGTGGAGCCGCCGGTGGGCTATTTTTGTGTCGTTTTTTTTTTTAATATTTTGGGATTGGTTTTAATACTATTTTTAAGCCTAACAACGGCAGAAAAACCTGCTAAAAAGACTATTAAAAAATCAGTGGAAAAACCACCGCGATCCGTGGTCTGTAACTACGGAAACTACCGCCGGTGCCGTCGCCTGTTCTTCGTGTTCTTGGATAATCAACATGTTCTTAAATATTCTAAAACAATATTCAAAAACTTTTACATCAAAAACCTATATCCCGTAGGCTCACATTCGATCTAAAAAGCTTAAACTACCATGATCAACCCTCGTGATTAAAAAATTAAATCATCATCCAAACCATTCAATCAAACATGAAAAATATGATGATCATAAACTCGGGATTAGAACGCTTGCAAAACAAAGTTAGCACAGTTCTAAATCTACCCGACCTATCGGTAAATCGTAAACAAGAAACGAAACGGCTCTAATACCAATTGTTGGAGGAAAAACTGCCAAGAACATCTTGCATTGAGCTCCTGTTATTAAATGCTTATTTCATCTCTTCACGCTAAGATTCTCGATACCCGCCAATTAAATTTAATTACTAACAATTTAATTTAATTGGCATCTTTAAATTTCATAAGCACTTTCGCTAAACTTATTTGACCACCGGATAATCAAATCCACCTGTAGGGTTTGGCCCGGTAAAAACTTATAAGCTTCCTTAAGGGGGTTTCGTCAATCTCGATCTTTCAAGACGTGGATTTCGTTAATAATTAATATTCACTATATAAATAATACCGCTATCCAACTCACTAGGAATATAGACCCATATAAGATCGTACCCTCTAATAAATTAAAACAACGAATATTAAATATACGCAAATCAATTATTATTTTTGGATTAAGAGCATAAGCACTCTCATAATAACCTTGAGGTATCAATTAATTTATATAGTCAATATAAAATTAATTATCCCAATGTGTCCCATTAAATACACACAAAGTGTACTAGCACAGATAATCCGAACAATAGACGATGCTATTATCTGTTCTCCATAACCAAGACAGGCCTACTAAAATTCTGTACTACAGTCGTACCGATAGTATATCCATTTTCATTTGTGGATCTTTTTCATTATTAAGATTTATCAAATCAGTTTCTTCGGTTACAGGTTTAGCCAGCATTTCTTCTTCCTTTTCAATTAAAAATTTTAATTCTTGGGGGATATCCTCCTCGAATTCGTTAAAATCTTTGGAATCAAGACAAAAATATTTGAGACACAGCAAAGTAGGCAAAGTCTAATTTCATTTCATTGATTTCAAAAGGATATCTTGAGATTCAAAACAAAAAGGGCTCGGGATGCCAACATATGCATTCTCGACAGACTCAACGTTAACCGACTTGGTAAAGACAGATTCAACAGACTCAAACTCCAACTCACTTGTTACATCATGCTTAATAAAAGACTCAAAAGACTAACTCTTTTTTATTTCAGTTGCATCTATGATAAGTGAGGTGTGATCCGTAGGTGCACCATGTTCCATCATCAGCACGTTCTCGTCTTCATTATCATTGCGTATACGCACCTCGGCCATCTCTTCATTGAAGAAAGATCCCAGATCTCCTTCTTCACAAAGATCTATCCATCCTGTCTACATCTTTCCAGTGAAACCCATCTGCCAAATCTCAACCTCTTCATCATTGTCGAATAGCTGATGGCCGAAGAAGATCTCCAGCCCTAGCAATTTCTTGTTGGTCTTCTCTTCTATCCATGGTTCAGGGAACCCATCATAAGGGAAATCATCCCCTTCATTGATGAAATGGCCATTCAGCGTTGGCCCATACTTCCCTATGCTTGATCTCTCAGTTCTGGCTTGTATCCTATAGACACCTCAATCTAATCAAGCCGAATCTTAGGCACCCATCTCGAATGCACTCTAATGATGAAAGTATGAAAATCATACTCAAAGATACTCCCAAGCAAGAAAAATCATGAATATGGCTCAAAACCCAAAAACCCTAAATAACATTCAGGCCGTGACATTCCTATCCTCACGGCCGCCATCTTTTTGAAAACTCTAAAACAGACCGTGTCCTTGCTCTCACAGCCATAACCTTTTTGAAAACCCTAAACCAAGTCGTGACTTTTTTTGTCACGACCATTGCTTTTTATCCAGGCCGTGACTTTTGAAAGTCACGACTGTCCTTTTCACCACCATAAAGGTAGCAGTCTATTGTGAGACCCGATTCTGTTTTAATTTCATAATGTTTTTCGACGTCTTGCTTATTATTTTTACGATAACATGTTTATATGCGTTTTATGCATGTTCGAGCTTAGAAATGCATGTTGGGTTGAATCGAGGGATCGTTGGGCGTTGTGGTGCAAAAAAAAAGAGATTTTTGGTGGGCCCTATAAATATCAGCCTTGGCTAGATATTTTTTTGAAACTTGTTAGCTAAGATTCTTTTTCTCAATTAAAACCTCCATATTCTCTCTAGTTTTCTTATTGGCCCAGGCTTAGTTTTTTGGTGATCGAATAGCGGATCCTTGTTATCCGTGTCAGGAGCGTCGTGTTCATTCGAATAGAATTTTATTTCGGCAACTTTTGTTTTTGCTTCGGGGTTCAAAGCTTCGAGTTTTTAACTCAACGAGGTAGGATCCTAGACTTTCATATCTTAAAGGGGTGCTATGAGGAATCTTATGCATTTTTACTATTTTAAAATGCATGTATAGTTGTTTTACGTGTTTAGACCATGTTTGGTTGGATAAAAAGGTTTTTAAAGTGTTTTTATAGTTTATCTTCGAAGTTGTTGGTCTTGTGTGTGCCTGTGGGTTTCCGAAAGGCAAATTTATTGGGTTTGGTTGGGTTATTTTGGACCAAGATGAGGGGCTGTGAAACTTTTTTCGTCGGCGCTAGGGTTTTTCTCAACATTTAATCGACTAAAGTGGGTAGTTAAGTCGACTAAATGGATAGTGTGTGGGTTCAGTTGACTGAAGTGGGTGACTCAGTCGACTGACCAGGGTTTTTAGGGAATTCTTGATTCCAGTAACCTTTTTCAATCGACTGAATGGTGGTTCAGTCGACTGACTTCCTGTATGGGGTGTTTTCTTTTTCTAGCAGGTTGTGATGTGGCCTTTGGAGTTTCTCTTTATTTTTGTTATCATTTGTAGGGATGACATGGTTTCCAAGAATGTGATATTTGTTCGTGGTTGGGTGAAAGTTAACTCTGGTTGACGATGCATAATGAGGGGCTGAGGTCCTGCGATGAAAGCCCATGAAGATGCATTCATACCTAATGAGGGGTTGCAGTCCTACGGTGAAAGCCCGTGAAGATGCATTAGAAGGGGTTACGGTCCTTCGGTGAAAGCCTGTAAAGATGCATTAGATGGGGCTGCGGTCCTTTGGTGAAAGCCCGTAAAAATGCATTTTATGAATTGCATGTGAATCATTGTAGATTTTTATAAAACTGTTTTCGAGGCTCGTGTGAGTCGTATTAATGATATTATTCTGTTAGCATGCTTTGCTTTTATTTCATGTTTTGTCTATTTTCTTCTTGGCTTTGGCTCATGGTGTGGGATTTGAAAACCTTGTTCAGGTGCTTTTGATTAGCAGGTTGATCTAGAAAAGCCGGATGGGGTGGAAGGTCTTTTAGTCTTCCTTTTGTTTCTTTTGGATCATGTATTATTTTTCATGTTCTTGGTGTTAGTACCAAGTGTTGTAAGCCTGGTGGCAATTATATTTAACGCATGTATGTCCTTTGTATCTTGAGAGTGAAACATCGGGTTCGGTGTTGTTTTCCGCTTTAGTGTGATTTTTATCCTTTCTATAAAATACCCTGTGAGATTTCAAAGTGTGGAAAATGTTTATGTTTTGAAAAGGTCCTAGCTTTTCTCATTACCCGGGTTTTGGGTGTTACACATGTACTGTATAAAAGGAAAAAGGTAACGGCTGCCACTGCTACCCCTTTTTGGACAGATGGCAACATCCCAAAAAGGGTCTGTATTGCTTGCCTTGCTTATAAATAGGCAAAGATTCCAAGCAGAAACAAGAGAGAGACATACCTGGAGGCCCAAACTCTGTCAAAATACTCTCCCATTCGATATTCTCCCACTATCCTATACTTCCTGAGCCTCGTTCGTGTTCTTGCTTACCTCGGAGGAGTTCTTGGAGCACGCATATTGGCTTGGAGGTATCTTATTCTCACCATCGAGAGGCCATTCGAGGTGGATATTCACACGAGGTAATCTTAGGATCTCACGACTCTTCTTAAACCCTCCTCTTCTTCCCTCGAGGGTGTCATGGATAAGGTTTTCATTGTTTTATTGCTTGTTTATCGTTCATTTCAATGTAAATATTTATTTCCTCCAAGTTTTTCATTATTAGCAATATATTCATACATTTTTGTTTCGTATATTTACAGTTATTTATATTCTATTTCGATGCTCACAAGCACACTGAACACATCCAAAGCATTCTGAGGTTCTGGAACATAACGACCGTAACCTTCTTATGTCACCGCCGTATGCTTTGTTAAACCCACAATTATGGTCGTGCTCTTTTTATAAGAGCTAGTACATTTATGCCTCTTTATATTCACGATTGTCATATCTTGTTGTTATGGCCGTGAGATTGTTTTAAGGTCAGAAATGCAAAAACCCTCTTCAAAACTCTCTGTTATCTGTTTATGTTAAGTTTGTACATCCTTTTATTGCTTTGTTTAGTATTTTCTTCTTTTTGTATCTCTATTTAGTTTCCTGTTGGGTAATGATGGCAGATCTGGCCTAGACCAAATGGGTTATGATCTCTATTTTGTGTACCTCAATATCCTTATATTTTGAGGTTATACAAATATGACGGCCACGCATTTTGTCTTCTTTTCTTATTACGGCCGTGACATCCATTGGCTACGGCTTTGAAGCTTTGGCAAGACCAGTAACATGGAAAGGTGTTTTAAACATTTTGTTATTCAAATTTGATAGCATGTATATTCTGTTTATTTATTGCTTGTATAAAGGATGAAGGATGATGGATCTAGCTTAAAACCAATAGGTTATGGTTTCTGTCCAGTATATCCTATTCATTTAAAGCCTATTTTAGGCCATGTGTAATGTATACACCCTTTTTATACCCTTAAAAACCATGGCCGTGACATTTATTTGTTACGACCGTGAGATATTTTTATTTTGTTCTTTGTAGTTACCCTATTTTTGTCACGACCGCCTGTTTTGTGTCTATTTTTGTCATAGCCGCAATAGTTGTTGCTACGGTCGTGAGTTTTGTGCATGACCAGTAGCTTAAATATGATGTTTAAGTCTATTATGCTTGTTCTGTATAGCCTGTTTACAGCATGATAGGGACAGAAATATTATTATATGACCATTAGAATCTTACTTGTTTGTTTTATCACTTACTCGCATGTTTTTCGCTTTGCTTTACTCAAACAATACGTGTGGCATATCTAGAAATAATAATCAAGTTGCATGACCCTAGGATCATAGATAAGTTTTGTTTCATTACTTGCTTTTGTTTGAACTCTCTTTAACCACCCCCTCCCCCGGTTCTGTATTATGTTACCTTTAAAAAGTTTACAACAAGAACCAATATTGACAAAGTAGAAGCCAACCTCACGGTTGGGCAAAACGGGTGCCTAGTACTTTCTCTTTTCGTATCTTAGCCCCCGAACCCTCTTTTTCTCTGGTTACGTTTTTAAGAGACCCGCATCATTCTTTTTATTTTTCTTGGTTTTTCTCAAAAAACAAGTGGTGACTTCATTTTTCAAAAAGGATGTCTAGATATCTTGAATTTTTGTTTTTAAAAAGAAAAAGAATATTTTTCTAAAAGCAATAGATATCTGGTGCATCCCACGTGAGACCCAAAGCATCCGTAACTTTTTCTGGCAACTCTCCTAGGGATGGGTTTTCAAAAAAATTCACAAGAGGGATAAACATGAAATGCAAATGATTCTTGTTGTAAACTTTTCATCGGTATTCGCATTTACATTTGTATATTTGTGTGCTTGGTTCTCAAACTCCCGCTCCACCTACCCGATACCCTAGTCAGTTTACTTTCTCGGGGCTATGTTGGGAAAGCCAGCAAGTTTTCTAGCCACATGCTTCCATAAATGTGGCAAAAAGTGTTATTACGTACTGTTTAACCATGCCTTGCACCATTCCTGGCATTGCGAGGTATATTCTTGACTATATTTAGAAGGTACACTGAGTGAAAACCTACCAGCCTTTTCATGTGCATATAGATTCTTAGAACCCTTCTTTCTATAGATGCTTTTGTTTATATAGTTAGCACCTTGATTAGGATTAATTTTCGTCCTCTCGATCCGTCATTGAGGGTGAGTTGCTTTAAGATTAGGCCCAGATAATGAGTCTTCCAGTTTACATGAGCCCTATCAGTTTAGAGACTTGGGATAATAGCGCTGAGAAGAGAAGAACCTATACGCACTTGGGCTCAATCTCTGAGTGGAAGACTCAAACGTACCAGTCAGTTGAAATTGTCGATGGCAAACCCGAAGCTAACTATAGCTGATATGATGAGGGCAATTCTGGAATTGCAATGGACTGTTAAAGGAGTCAGTACCACTGTAATAAATTAGGCTAGGATCCAAACTCAGTGTTAGGCTCAGATTCATGTTTTGTAGACCCGGGTTGCAAACTCTAATGACCATGAGGATGGTATAGGAGATAATATTTGGGATGATAATGTGGGACCCGAGAGAGCCCAACCAATAGTTGTACAGCCTGTCTAGCTGGGAATCCTGAAAATCCTGGTCATTAAGGAGTGGATCTTGTTTTATAAGGTTGACAAGTTGGAGAAGATTTTGAGGAAAGCCCGAGGAGTTGAAGATTATATGCTAGGCGTTGAGGGTCTCTGTTTATTCCCTATTGCTAAGTTGCCTGAGAAGTTCAAAATGCCAGATATAGAGAAATTTAAGGGGACCAGGGACCTGAGAATCCATTTGAGAATGTACGTGGAAACTTTGTCGCCTATAGGTATTAGCGATCAATTGAAAGTCTAACTTTTCCAGCGGTCTTTGTCAGGAGCTATTTAGACATGGCTTATGTCTTTAGATGCTGCAAAGACAAGAACGTGGAGGACATTGCTACTTCATTTGTCAATTAGTACAACTACAACATCTAGCTCGATGTCACCACTCGGGAACTCGAGGCCAACCGGCAGGAGGCCAAAGAATCCTTTGTTGAGTTTCTGACCTGGTGGAGGGCTACGATAACCAAAATGATGAACTGGCCCACTAAGAAGGAATAAGTAAGAATAGTGGTGAAAAACTTACAATCGTAGTACCGTAAGTATCTGATCACATAGCTATTGATGACATTTGAGCAAGTTTTTGATGCTGGAATACAGATAGAAGATGCACTGCAGTCTGGGGATATTGAAAAGGGAGAACCGAGTCAAAAAATGGTCTGGAAATCGTATGCCAGTAATCTGAATAATGCCACCAATGCTGTAAGTCGAAGTTATGAAGTGAACTTGCTAAACACTAACCCGAATCAGGCAATCCCATCTGCTTAGCCGGCTGCCCAAAACCCACCCTGAAACCAAAAGAGATCCTTCACCTAACTCACTGTGCATTTGACATCCATCCTGAGCCATCTGATTGAGAGGGGTCTCTTAAAGCCTTTGGAGCTGACCCCACCCCCAAATCCTTTGCCACCCAAATATATCCCTACCCAATACTATGCCTTCCACCAAGGGCATGGTCATTTAACCAACAAGGTGATTCCTCCACCGACTGCCACTCAAAAATCGAATGTCAGCACCAATCCTCTACCGAATCATGCGAACCAGCAAAATGTGAACGCCCTTGAAGGAGAATCGAAAGGATTTGATCCAACAAAATTTAGAGTCCCCGTAACAAAAGAAAAGCCAATTATAGTTCTGCCATCTGGTTCAGAAGTGCTACTGCTTGACGACCTTATTCAGGATCTAATAGATGATGATTTCAATAATTTTCTGATCTTTATTATGCACGAGGAGGAAGTTCCTCCCCTATCAATGGTAATGATGAGGAAGATGAAGAAATCAAACGACTACGAGAAGATCTGGTCCACCTTGAGGCATTAGATGATTTAGAAGAGGTAGGAATCGACATCAAGTGGCATGTCCCAACCGTCTCGAGCGATGATATAGCCTGGCATCGTGGGACAGTTGTTTATGGGAAAGCCAACCCGAGTTTTGAAGAAATAGAGAAAACAGTATCAGAAGTAGGACAATCCTCGAACAGAAAGGACATTGATAGTAAAAGTAAGCTGAAAGAAAATCCATCGGTCAGTACGAAAGCCAATGAGAAGAAGGAACAAAAGGGAAAGAAGAGCATTCAGCCCAAGTGAATTTGTTGGGAACCACAAGTCTTGCGTTTGTTCCTTCTGTATACATTATTCCTCTTTATGAGCTGAAGCCGAGGATACCTTTACTCGAGGGACCAATCTTATGTTCTCTCGAATGGGATTATCAAGAAGAAAACGACATGTGGGAGCTAGAACAGATAGAGTAGGAATTCACGGATATGAAATATGATAAAGGAGAGGATGTGCCAGAATGGCACCCGATAGTCGAAGAACCGCGTGACCATAGAGGCCCGTGGGAGCCGTAGGGCCCTCCCCCTCCATACGATTATGAAGACCCATTTGACGAGGTATCGTTGCCGTAACTCTTTGAGCTAGAAGCCAGTATTGGTGAAGAGTCTAATTGGTTTTCACAAAATGTAATGGAAATTGAGGAATATTTTTTGGGAAATGAAGGGTACAATGAAGAGAAAGCCAGCACAGACAATTTCTTGGCCTTTCGAGAGAAAGGGTGCCTGGTGGCAGAGAGTCGATAAGTGATTAGCCGATTTAAAGGATTGTGGGAGCCCGAAGAGCAGATAGAGCTTCTGACAAGGAACAAAAGACATTTTAAGCCCACAGAGCTAGAGAAGGGGCAACCAAGTAGGGGCACAGAGGAACCAAGAAAGTAGCCAGAAAGAGCAGAAAAATAGAATAGTGAAGAGAAAGATGCAGTTCTGAAATAGCTTAAGAAGACGCAAGCCAATGTAAGCATTTAGGGGTTTCTTGTAGCTCTCACAAGGACTGACAGGCCGTCCTAAAAGCCTTAAACAGCGTGAACATACCAATTGATGTCTCTTCGGACCAAGTAGTTGGAATGCTCATACCTGAGAAATAGTCCAGCGTTATCGCCTTCAGTGACAGAATTTTCCAGCAGAAGGGCCATCCCACAATAAGCCGTTACATTTAACCATCAAATGTCTAGTGAAATGGGTACTAATTATTTTGGTCGACAATGGTTTCGCCCTCAACGTATGCCTATTGCGAACTGCTTACTGCCTAGGATTGAAGGCATAAGACTTCAAGCCGAGTGCACAGGGGGCACAACCATATGATTGTTAGGGTTGGTATACTAAAAATTATTTTTTTAGTATTTAATTTTATTTTAATAAAATTAATATTTCATCTTATGAGAATCTTTATGAGTAATGTATGTATAATATTTCTTTTATTGTTATGCATGGATGTCCTTTATTCTGTATAGTATTTAATCTGGTATGTCGAGTACGGCTTGCACACAAAAGATTAGAATCTAAGTTCTTGTAAAATATAAATTTTATGTTCACAGTTCAAATGGAAATAGACATACCATCAGTACGATTGTAGCACAGAGTTTTAGTAGGCCTGTCTTAGTTACAGGGAATAAATAATAACATCGTTTATTATTCCGACTCTCTGTGCTAGTACACTTTGTGTGTATTGAACGAGACACATTAGGATAACTAATTTTGTACTGATTATATTAATTAATTCACGTTCCAAGATTATTATGAATAGTGTTTATACTCTTAATCCTGAAATAATTATTGATTTGCGTATATTTAATATTTATTGTTTTGATTCATTAGAGGCTGCGATCTTATATGGGTCTATATTTTTTGTGAGTTGAATAGCGGTATTATTTATATGGTGAATATTAATTATTAACAAAATCCATGCCCTGAAAGATCGGGATTGACGATACCCCCTTAAAAAAACTTATAAATTTTGATCAGACCAAACACTACAGATAGATTTGATTATCTAGCGGTCAAATAAGTTAAGCGAAAAGGCTTAAAGAATTTTAAGATGTCGATTAAATTAAATTATTAGTAATTAAATTTAATTGACGGGTATCGAAAATCTTAACGTGAAGAGAAATGTTATGCATTTAATAACAGAAGCTTAATGCAAGATGGTCTTGAGATTGTGGGTCAGAGTGCAATTATAGTTCTTTAGTGGTATGAACTGTAATTTAGTATTTTATGGGAATTACAGAAACTGCTACTAGTTTTCCATAATTGTAGATACTGCGATAAAGTTTGCTTAATTGCGAAAACTGTTGATACGTATTTGTGTTCCATTAGAAGTCTGATTCATAATTACTCCACAGGTCCCTGTTGTACCCCTATAAATATGTGGGTACGCTGAACTAGTTTCATAACATGTCTTCAAGACTAAAACTGTCCAGGTTCTGCCGGTACTAGTTCTCGAAGGAATATAGCCCACATTATATTCGAAAATCGCATAAGGGAATACAGTAGAATGTCTGACGGGAGCTTCAACTCGTTATCAAATGTAGTTGAAGAATCGACTAGTAAAAAGGTATTCTTCTAAATTAACTTTGGTTGTACAGGTTTTTATTTTGATCGTTCGACGTCAAAACTTTTATCTGGAATCCGTTTCGGCGTTTGCCCATCCAATTAATTTTTTACTAAGAATCGTTTGCAAAAACAATGATATTGGCAGTTTTACCTCCAACAATTGGCATCAGAGCCGTTTTATTTTTTGTTTACAGTTATCGGGGCAGGGTATTTTTACAACAGCGCTAACCATTATTTTGCAGGCGCTCTAAATTCTAGTTTTATGATCGCCATATTATTATTCATGTTTGATTGAATGAGTTTGTATGATGACTAGTTAATTTTTTAATCACGAAGGTTGACCGTGATGGATTAAGTTTTTTTTAGAATCGAATGTGAGCCTTCGAGACATAGGATCGATGTAATAGCTAGTTATCTGTTTTTAAATATTTGTTTAGATTATTTTAAGAACATGTTGAATAAATCTAAGAACACGAAGAACAAGCGGCGACATAGGTAGTGGTTTTGGATTTTTACGAGCCACGGATCGCGGTAAGTTTTTAACGATTTTAAATAGATTTTTTTGGTGAGTTTTCTGCAGTATTTATGCATTAAAAATAGCAGCAAAAATAAGTCAAAAACAACGTAAAAAATCATTAAAAATAGCCCACCACCGGCGGCTTTGCCGACGACAGTTTTGATGATTTTTTGGGTCATTTTTAGAACTATTTTTTGAGCAATTTTTTAGCCATAAAATAGAAGTAAACATATCTTAAAATACTATCCAAAAATCATTAAAAAAACTAGGCCAAACAGTGCACAAAAGAAAGAAAAAATAGCAGCAGTTTTCTAGCGGCGGCGGCAGCGCAACAGCCGCTGTTCGGGGCTATTTTTCGTGACTTTTTTGGATTGTTTTTGAGGTGTTCTTCGAAGCAACAGGTTGCTGTATATTTGAACTATTTTTCCAAAAAAACATGGGCGCGAAAGGACAACTGAAAAAGCCCAAACAGGGGACTGTTTGAGGCGGCGACGCTGGTAGGCGGCGGCAACGGTTTCCAGACTATTTTCTTACAGTTTTTCGGGCAATTTTTGAGCATATTTTTTGACAAAAAATACTATTTTTTGATATCTTTTTTTGATATAAAAGCGTAAAAAATGAAGCTCGGACGAGGCGGTAAAAGCCGCCTGAAGCGGCAGGAGCGGCGGTGCCGACAGCAGTGGTTGATGGCCGACAGTGGTTTAGCTATCCCGGGGAAGTTTTTGATCATTTTATGATATGTTTAATACTGATATATGATATACTTGTCTATCACACAGTATCAGGGAATCCTGATACAATCAGTACAAAGGAATCAAAGACGAACATAGATTATTACAGCTTATCTTCAACAGGAGACTGAAACGCTTTAGCGTTTCACTTTGATTATAAAATTAAATTTTTTTAATTAGAGTTTTTAATTAAATAGAAAAATTTTAAATATTTTCTTTTACAAAATATCACGTTTAAGTTGATTTTTCATAAAATCGGATATCTTGAAAACGCGTGAGAATTAATTTCAAATTTTGAATTAATTAAATAAATAAATATTTAATCGAAATAAATTATTACTTTTTAAAAAATATGGAACAAAAAATAAAATAAATAATTGCCTTTAATCACTACCTTAACTGAAAAGCTGAAGAAAAAACTGTGCATTTATTAAATTTTATTTGTTACGCATTTTAAACACGATAAGATGGTTTGATAAATCGAAATTTTTGTAATCGTGTACAGAAAAAGATGTTTGATTCTTTTAGATCGTGTGATTTTCAAAATTAATAAATTTATTTTAATTAAACAGATTTTTATAACCCTAAAAAATATTTTAAAAATCTAAGTGGGAGAGAAAATTTATTCACAGATAAATTTCGTTGTCTCCATCACCAGTTTGTAGGCTATGCAATTAAACCCTACGTGTTGGCAGTAAAGCTTTCTCCCCATCGGACAAATTAATTGGATATCACTAGTACAAACCTATTTTAGGGATAATTTTGGATAATTGTTAGTGTGATTCACTTTTCAATCTGAAGAGTTTATTGCGAAACAATTGATTTGAGATTATATGGTGATTAACACTTACCTGTATATAATAGTATCCTTTCCATCTGAGTCACTGTTATTATATACTGAACCGAAACTATGTCAGCTATTTAATTTTACTTGGTAGAGTCAGTTGCCTAGATAGTAAAATTAGTAGGAATTGGCCTGTCTGGTCATACGATGGATAGGAGACGTCCTCCCATTAAGGCATGCTATTCACAGAATACCAGGCTGCTTGTGAATTTCTTTTAAAATGGTAGAGGGAATCAAATTAAAATAAATTCAAAGTTTTGCTCATCATAATTAATGGTGTTTTTAATTATGTGATACTCAGGATTAAAATGGCTTTCAATCCACTCGCTTCAATACTCAAAGAAAACAAATGTATAGGACCAAACTATGTTGACTAAAAATGTAAGTTGGACATTGTCTTAACTATCGAGAATTACAAGTTTGTGTTGACAAAGATATATCCACCAGTACCTGATGTGGGACGACCAAACAGGAAACCCAAGCCCATCAGAAGTGGCAGAAAGATGATCAGATGGCTCGCTATTACATTTTGGCTTTAATGTCAAATGTTTTGCAGCATCAGTATCAGTCTATGTCCTGTACCTATGACATGATTATGAATGCCGAAGAAATGTTTGGGGATCAGAATCGTGCTACTAGGTAGATGGCCATGAAATCTCTAATGAATGCAAACATGGCTGAAGGCACCCCAGTTAGGGATTATGTTCTGAAGATGATCAGTCTTCTAAATGAACTAGAGATCTTTGGAGCTGAAATTGACGGAAAAACCGAGGTCGATATCATACTCCAGACATTGCCTAAAAGTCTTAAGTAGTTTTGCCTGAATTATACCATGAATAAGCTCATCTTTTCATTGGCAGAACTTCTTAAGGAACTTTAAGTAGCCGAGGGTGTTCTTAGGAAGCCACGTTCTGCGTATGTGACTGAGAAGGGTTCTTCATCTAAGTCGAAAGGAAAGAAGAAGAAAAAGGTTCAGCCACAGGGAGGCATAGCTCCAAAAGCAATTAAGGGACCAAAATCTGATGTGAAGAAGTCGAGAGGCAAGTACTATCATTGTAATCAGTTTGAGCATTGGAAAAAGTAGTGTTCGATTTTTCTCAGTAAACAGAACAAACCAGGTAATTTCTATTCACTGGTAGTTGAAACATGTTTAGCAATGTTATCTACCGGTACCTAGTGTGTAGATACGGGAGCCACTAATCATGTCTGCAATTCTTTATAGAGGTTTTAGAAAATCAGGCAGCTCAGTGATGGGGAAATATACCTGCACGTAGACAATAATACAAGGGTGGCAGCAGTTGAAGTAGAAGATGTCACTCTTAATTTTAGTAGAGATAAGATACTTTTTCTGAAAGATTATCTTTATGTACCTTCGATTAGAAGAAATTTAATTTCAGTCTCGAGCTTAATAAAGTATAAATATTCAGTTCATTTTGGTGACTCTGTGGTTGTGAAGAAAAATAAACATTTTATTTTTTCTGGTACATTGGTGGATGATTTGTATGTCGTATCTCCTATCTTTCCTACACTGTAACTAACTAAAATGAATCACACATCTTATTTACCATATAAAAGAAATTTTTCTTCTTTAATGAACCAAACGTTTCTTTAGCACTTACGCTTGAGTCATATTAATCTAAGAAGGGTAAACTGACTAGTAGCAGATGGACCTTTGATTTCATTAGAAGTGGAGGCACTTTCAGTCTGTAAATCCTACTTAGAGAGTAAAATGACCAAGAGGCCCTTTTCAGCCAAAGGCTATAGAGCTAAAGAACCATTAGAACTAGTTTACTCTGATGTGTGTGGTTCTATGACAATTCAGGCTAGAAGTGACTTTGAGTAATTCATCAGTTTCATTGATGACTACTCAAGGTATGGATACATTTACCTGATGCACCGTAAATCTGAATGCTTTGAGAAATTCAAAGAATTCAAGGCGGAGGCGGAGAAGCATCTGGGTAAAAGTATCAAATCACTACGATCTGACCGTGGTGAGAAAAACCTCTTTGGAGAGTTTAGGGATTACCTGTCATCAGAATGGATTGTATCCTAGTCGACTGCACTTGGCACTCCGCAGCAGAATGGTGTAGCAGAAAGAAAGAATAAGACTCTTATGAAGATGGTAAGGTCTATGATGAGTTATTCAGGTTTATCCGATTCGTTTTAGAGACTCACTATAGAGACAGTGGCTTACATTCTGAACTTAGTACCTTCTAAGTCAGTACCTTCTACTCCCACAGAACTGTGGATCAAGCGTAAGCTTAGTCTAAAACATATTCGAATTTGGAGGTGTCCAGCACATGCGCTGAAAGGGAACGCGAATAAGTTGGAACCGAGAACAGAAGTCTATTTCTTTATGGGGTATCCCAGGGGAACGAAGCGTGGTCTGTTTTATAATCCTAGGGATCAATAGCTCATTGTTAGCACCAATGTTCGATTCTTGGAAGAGGTTTATATTATGGACCACAGGCCCAAAAGCAATATTGTTCTGGAAGAATTGAGAGAAAATACCAGTAAAAAGGAAGAAGAACCACAAGTCACTGATATTTTGTTACCTCATCGTAGTAGGAGAATTATCGGGACAAGTGCAAATCAAGAACAGGGTGCTGATGCAGAGGGTTCAGATTCTACACAGCATGTTACTGCTAGTACACAGACACAAGTAGCACCTCATCGTAGTGGAAGGGTTGTTCATCAATCTAATCGGTATATGTTCTTAGGAGAGATTTTTGTGGCGCCCCATCCTCTGGGCACATCGGGACATATAAATATAAATAAAGGAATATTCTAGCCATTCATTTATATTTACATACGTTAGTTATTACATCATAAAGGAGTTCTAAACCGTTCAAAGTACTTAACTATTACAATTTTACCAAGAAATTTCAAAAATTACACTAAGCACGAGAGAACTGAATATAAGAATAAAAGCAGAGGTCTCAACTCCTCAGAATGCATCAGCGAGATCCACGTGCTCTTGGAACTCGCCTTGTTCTTCAAACTCTTCTTCTCCCTCTGGGATGACTTCCTACAAGAACTCCTCCTCACCTGTGGCACGAATACCATAAGCCAAGGCCCAGAAGCAAAATACTTTAACCTTCTAACTAATCTCATGGCAAAAAATTCACCACGACGCATACCATATAACACCCAGTACAGTTTATAGTCAAAGAGACAGACAAATTTATGACAAGATAGCAGATAAGTCAATAAGCATGCGTGTATGAGATGCCGTATATGAAATGCAGATGCCCAACCCAACATGCACCCAGATTATAACAGGAATTCCACGCCAGAAATCACCAGAGTAGACTTTCACGAGTATTTGATCACCAAAGCCATTATCGCGCCTTGTTGCAAATAGTAAATGCTTCGCCGAACTTCATACTACAACTGTTTTACTCAATGGCAACGGTGTTGGGGTCTGCGCCCCTTTGGGACTTATTATCACTGCCCGCAGGGAATTATTGTCATTGCTTCAGGACTTATTATCATTGCCTCAGGATTTATTGTCTTTACCTCAGAGATTATTGTCATTGCCCTTACAAAACTTATTACGGAGTCACCCACCTTAAGACTCGTGATGCCTTCACCGGTGTCAACCCAAAAGTCCAAGCTATCGAAATCAGAATGCTAGTGACGAACCCATGGTGCCCAACAATATCTGTAAACCGTTTCAAACACCGGGGACATGCCCAGGGTGTATAAACCAATTTTGTAAAATCGGGGACACACCCAGGGCGTACAAGGGGAATTCATCCCAAAACATTTTTGAAAAAATAACAATCAGGGACGCCCAAGACTTAGAATCAAGAAAGACAATCTCAATACAGCCCATCCCAACAATGGTTTGCACAAATGGACTCCATTATGCCAGAATGCAAGTGACAATGTCAATGATGTATGGTATGGATCTCAAATACAACCATCTACAGCATGGCATCAACTAGCATGACAAGATTCATGGTACAACGCACAAAGTATAAGATACAAGTATGTGAAGTACAAGCTACAATTTTCAAGATATGATTCAACATGATAGCATGAGCTCTAAACCATTATACATTTACTTAGAAACACTTATGAACTAACTCAAATCGATCATCATACAAAGACACGGGTCTCATAGCATGGGTACTCAAACATACATTTAGCAACTTTTAAGGCAAAAAATCAAGTATTAAATTAAAAGGGCCGACAAGGTTTTTGGGTATCTAGACTTAGAATCAAATTATGATTTTCAAACACCATTTACATAAAAATTTTCTACAACTCTCATGTTTAATACTAAGGCCAAAACCTAAGGCAAAAGGGTGAACAAAATATCCTAAGTAAAAACGGTTCAGCACTTTTCTCAAGATTTTACCAAAAACATGCTTCTGTTTATCTCGGATTTGGGATATCATTTCAAGTCCAAAGGAGCCCATTTTTGTATATGTGCTAGATCAATATGTCCCCTACATGTTTCATGTTTAGAGCTAAGCGTAGTTGTTTGGAACAAGTAAGACTTTTTCGCCATTTAAAAAATAGGTTCTGTCCGCCACCAAAACTCGACAGAGCCGATTTTGGACAGAGGATTTGAAATGGTTTTGGGGTATCATCCAGAGGCTTTAAGGTCTGATTATTGGATTGAAAGTACTTCAATATGTTAGCTACAATGTTCATGTGGACCACTTTTGGAATAGGTCACTAAAAAAAGGGTTTGGGGCTATATAAAAATATGTGACAGAAGTGTCCCTTGAGGGCTGAAACTCAACAGAGACTTTCAAAGGGATTCTAACCTATCCAAACTCAATATGTTGTGCTCATGTTTTCTGAAAGGATAGATATACATGTTATCTACAACTTTCATGTTTTGACCAGAGTTCGGATCGCACTTTAAACTAGGGTTTCCAAGTCAGAAGTATTGACTGGTCGAAAAATGATACACTTTGGTAAAATTGCAATATCTCGCGTTCTACTTATTCAAATGAGTTGAAACCAACTTTGGATGAAAGATAACACAAAAATATAAATCAAGACATAAAGAACATACTTAGATCAATTTTCTACATTGAGTTATGGTGTTCCAAAGTTTAGGATAGAAACATCTATATTATCAAAAATCAAGTCTCCTAGGGTCCAAGTCTTCTACTTATTTCATATCAAGTTTTTTGTTCCATTTCTTTGCATGGTTGTATTTTAGACATTAATATCAAGGCTCCAGTACACTTAGAAGTCATCAAACTCAAAGATAACAACACACAATAACATCTCATATCACCCATAAACACAATTGTCCCAAATTTCAAACTACGATGCCTTTTTGGTTTGATTTCGGTTCTCAATTCTTAGAGTGTTTAAAGGGATGTGTTGGAGATATTTTGAGAGATATTAGACATAAGGTTTAGAGATTTTACTTACTTGCTTGAGAGCTCAAAGGAGGGTGGAGGTGTTGGAGGCAAAACTGGCAAAATCATTGTTTTTGTAATTGATTTTCAGTAAAAAATTAACTGGATAGGCAAACACCGAAATGGGCTCCAGATAAAACTTTTGACGTCGAACGATCAAAATAAAACCCCATGCAACCAAAGTTAATTTAAAAGAATATCTTTTGTGGATCGATTTTTCAACTACGATTTGATTCGAAGTTGAAACTCCTGTCAGATTTTCTACTGTATTCCCTTACCCAATTTTCGAACGTAGTGTGGGCTACAGACTATCGAGAACTCGTACCGGCAGAACCTAGATATCTTTAGTCATGAAAAATAAAAATATGATATCATTATCTAAAACTGGTTCAGCCTACCCACATATATATAGGGCTACAGTAGGGACCTGGGGAGTAATTATGAGTAAGACTTCCAGTGGAACACAGATACCTACTAGCGGTTTCTACAATTATTGAAAGACACAACGGTTTCTGCAATTTTTATAAAATACTTAATTACAGTTCACACCACTAAAGAACTATAATTGCACTCTGATCCATAATCTCAAGACCTTTTTGCATTGAGCTCCTGTTATTAAATGCTTATTATTTCTCCCCACGTTAAGATTTCTGATACCCGCCAATTAAATTTAATTACTGATAATTTAATTTAATTTACATCTTTAAATTTCCCTTTTGCTTAACTTATTTGCCCGCTGGATAATTAAATCCACCTACAGGGTTTGGCCCGGTCAAAACTTATAAGCTTTCTTAAGGGGGTATCGTCAATCCCGATCTTTCGGGACGTGGATTTCGTCAATAATTAATATTTACCATATAAATAATA
>JAULJZ010187329.1:0-21472 GCA_032270985.1 Heliamphora pulchella | reverse complement strand
TATAGGAAGCAATATAACATGATAAGCTTTCCTACAACATGTTACTACGTAACATAAACACATAATCATGCTATCACGTAGCCACTTAAGATCATGTAAACACGTTTCACATACCGAGGAGAATTAACAAGGCAGACTCGTCAATTTGGATAACTTATTCAGATTCCTTGCTAGAACACATGTCGACCAAACGAGTTTCTCACTTGGCTTCCAAACTTGTTATTCCACATGCCCTAAGACAAGACTCATTAATCCTGAGATTCAACCTCCATACCTACATATACACAACTATCATGCTCAGAAAGCTATCAACATGTTATAAAACAACGTTTAAACACATGCAAGCAAGCATACATAATCAACCTCACCAGGTGACAAATCCTTTTTCTCATGGCTCTTAGGTATTCGAACCCAGAGCTCTGATACCAAGTTGTCACACCCCATAACCCGGGGTCATGTGAAAATCCACCAAGCACCAATTTTTATGAAAATACAGGTTTTCATACATTTAAATCAATCTGTTGAAATCAATGGAATACCCAACAAAAGTGTATCTCTCATAACTAAATAACATACAGTTTCAATATGCATACAGTATATCGCCTTCAGGCGTACAAAACCTACCTTCAGGAACAGGTATACCAAAAGAGAAGGAAAACTATAAAAGTCTTTTGCCACCGCGGGCATCACCAAAGCTACTCCTCATCCACATTATCACCTGAAAATGGTTTTGACAAGAAAATGCCACCAGTGAGCCGAAGCCCAATAAAAACAGACTATAAAGCGGTAAAGCAAGATATGCAATCATATGGTCGGAGCGAACTCAACCACAAACCCAAAACGATTTTCCATCAAACCACCACGAGTCTCAAAACGGTTTTATTTCATAGAATCCCTATTTTTAGTCCTTAAAACCATGTTCTGCAGATAATGCAAATAAACCACTACAGTTAAGGAAAAACAGTAATCAAGACATTGTTTCCTCACAGAATGTACCATCATGGAAAAGTAGTAGAAGAGTATGACTCTGTGTACCGACTCCATCACACGACAGAGGTAACAACGATAGACCCTTGTCCATTATCTAATCCCCATACATCATGGGACCAGTTAGATAAACACAAGTTCTATACGGAACACCACAACGTAAAGCTTAATTTATGGGCCCAACAACCAAAGGGTATAAAGCACCCAACCAACTCAATTTACGGGGACTAACCTGAAGGTACAGAAAACCTACACTGCGCACATTTCTAGACTCACACCGAGGGCAATTCATGCCAAATACACGTCATCCCGGTACATCTACATAATCTTCTAAAAAATAAAATCGTAGGCCGACTACAAAAACATTTTACAAATATACATTATACATGTATATATAGATCCATCCATCAACATGGAGATCAAACAAAACATTTCAAAATATTTTTTTAGAAAAGCAGTTATACAACACATGTATAAACAAGGAATCCAATCCATAAATCATGGAGATCAAACCGAAATATGGAAAAACATAATTAAATCAAAACGTTTTAGAAATTGAGCCTCAACCCCAAGGGCTAGCTCTGAACCTCCATTAAATACGTTTTTCACCAAAGGTTTTGGTAAAAACTCATTTTTCCATCGATCAATCACTTGGGGAAAACCAACACCCAACCATCGAACCACCAAAACATCACCAACAGCCCACATAGGACCCTAGTCGACTGGCCCAAGCCCCCAGTCGACTGAAAGACTCTTTAGAAAAAGAGAAACAAAACAGAAACAATTTCAGTCGACTGACCTCTCAGGTCCAATCGACTGAACTCCCAAAAAGATGATTCAGTTGACTGACCTCCAAGGTCTAGTCGACTGAACTTCCCCAGATTTTTGTTGAGCTACGGATTTTCGTCCCAAACCTCAAATCGAGTCTCCAAACACCCATCAAACACCCTCGAACATCAACACGCCCAAGCCTCACGCTAACACCTCGAAAGGGAACCAACAAACACACTTTTGTCCACCAAAAACACAGAAAAATAGTTTTAAAAAAAATTAAGAAAATCAAATTTAAAACATAAATCACATTTTCATGCGTTTTTAAATGGTAGAAAAGCATAAGATTACATATAACACCCTTATACAGCTGTAGAATATGAGATCCTACCTCGTTGGGTCAAAAACCTAATGCCTCGATTTACGTACAAATTCGAGCTTCGTCGAAATCAAATTCCATTCGGATAAATGCGTAGACCACGATGCCAATAGTAAGGATCCGCTGTTAGATCGTAGAAAATCGAGCCCCGAGCCGCCGAGAAGTTAGAGAGAAGGCAGAGCGTTTGGTGAGTCTCCAAGCTAGAGAGAGAAGGTGAAAGATATTTTGAACAAAATATCTAAAGGAAGATATTTATAGGTAAAATATCTCAAAAATATGTTTTTTTTTTAAATTCGCACTGCAACTCCCTACAACCCATGGGACCAACCCTGCATGCTTCGTTTAACCAAAACATGCATCAAAACACATATAAGCATATTAAGGCAAAAACGCCAAAACGTGTACAAAACACCGAACATGCATATATATATCAAAAATGAAACGGTACAAGCTCTCACAATTAGTGTTCTCCTCGCCAAGAGCTTCACATTCATCCGTGTGGATTTTGTTTTCTGCAACTTTGGTTTTCCGTCGGTAGTTAAAGCTTTGAGTTTTAACTCCTAATGGTAGGATTCGAGATTCTCTTGCATTAAAAGAGTGTTATATGTGATCATACACATTTTTACTGCATTAAAATGCTATGGGTGTTGGGTTTTCGTGTTAAAACCTTGTTTGGTTGGGATAAAAGAATGTTTTATTATTCTAAAATTTATTACAAAGTTGATGGATGTATATACATGTGATTTTCAAAGAATGAGTTTGGAACTGGAAGAGAATGTGCTTTTGTTGCGAAAACATAGTATTTGGTATTTGGAGCTAACCCTAGGGGTTGATCCTTGATTTAAATGGCCTAGTGGAGAGGGTGGAAAACATTTTCAAAATGTTAGTTGATTTCCATGGGTATATGGATAATATTGCTGCGTGCACTAAACTTTTATACATAGTTGTGTGCGTATAAATATTTCGATAGTCCTGTTGTGCGACTTTTTAATGATTCTGTCGATGTACCAGAGTAATGTGTGTATACGTGGCCCTCAATTGCTCCTCGGTGAAAGTTCGAAAACTTGTGCAAGATAGGTGCTTCGCTCCTTCGGGTTAGTTCTCGTAAATGAAGTGTTTTTCCTGTTGGAAGGCGTTTGTTGTTGTAGTAACGTATAGAACTTGTTATTACCTAGCAGGCCATTGGATGTCCCAGACCTAAGCTAATGGGCAAGAGTCTATAGTTGTTACCTTTGTCCCTGATGCGATAGAGTCGGTACATAGTGTGGCGTTGGAATTTAGAGGTTTTAGAAAATACTTCAAAAATAAGAAAATTCAAAGGATGTTTGAAAAAAATCTTTTAACACCTTGAAAACTAATATTTTAAAAATCCCTTTTTGTTGAAAATGAAGTCGCCACTTAGTTTTTGAGAAAAACTAAGAAAAATAAAAATGACTACTGATCTTGAAAACATTTAACCAGAGAAAGAGGGTTCGGGGGTTAAGGTACGAATCGGGGAAGGTGTTAGGAACCCGGTTTATCAAATCGTAAGGTTGGCCTCTACTAATTATTATTGGTTCTTTAATATGATTTTTCAAATGCATGCAAATAAAGAAAATGGAGGCAAAGAGAGGACATCCAAAATCAAATACGAAAATACATAACATATGTATATAGAATGCCAAAACAGAACAAGTATCAAAAGAAAAATCCTAAGTCCTACAACATGCAATTCTAACTAAAGTATACATAAAGCACACTAACATGTAATATTCACGAAATTAAACTAACTATCATGATTTAAGTAGAAGAATAAAAAAACATGCTAGAAAGTGTCAAAATTACCTAAACATGATTTGCTAACAAGAATACACTAAACTACTAAAAAATTTAAAGAAAGTATCTAAAATATGCACATTGTCAAAACAAGCTAAATTAGCATTAACATGATGAAAAGATACTAAAAATAAAAGATGCATGTAAATTCTATGTTTAAAAAAAATTTACTAGCAAAGAAAACAAAAAACAAGATTGTTATGACAAAAGAAAGTTTGAGAATTCAAAGAAAAAAAGAAAATGTAGAAAAAGCTTGTAAAAGAAAATGATGCTAAATGAAAAGGTTAAAAAATATTTATTTAAATTATTAAAAGAAAACTTAACTATTCATATTTACACTAAAAGAAAATAAAGTGAAAAGAAAATAAAAGAGAAGAAAATTACAATGAAAATTAGATTAAAAAACTTTTATTAATTTTTGGTTTAACAAAAGAAAAGAAACGGAGAAATAAGGTAAACATTATAAAAAGAAAAGAAAAAGAAATAGAAAAGAATGAAAGGAAATGGAATATTAAAAAAAAATAAAACTATATTATAAGGCAAAGAAAATAAACCTATATTACAAAGAAATAAGATATTAGAAAAGAAAATTACACTACTATTAAAGAAGAGAAAAAGAAAACTAGAAAAGAAATGTTAAGCTAAATATAAAATAAAATGGAGTATTAAACTAATATTACAAGAAAAGAAAAGAAAAGAAAATGAAATAGAATGCTATTAGAAGGAAAATTAGACTAACTAAAGAAAAAGAAAAGAAAATAAATGCCAGAACATTAAATTAACATAAAAAGAAAAGAAAAGAGAAGAAATGAAGTACTAGAATTAAATGGGTGTACTATTGATAATTACAACCATTTTTTATGTAAATGCTTATATTATAGTAATAACGATATTATTTAGTCGTATCGTCAAATTATATTAGCACTCTTTAATGATTTAATGAAAAATAGTAACGTGCTTAGTGTGGGTGTGTAACACAGGTAAGTAAATAAAATAAACAATCAACGTAAGAATTGAATTTATAACACGAATTAACTAGTGTAAACTAAGCACATTACTTATAAACTAAATGAAATCTAGCGATTAAAGCAATTACATAAGCAATGTAAGAAAGTAATCAAAAGAAAATAATCAAATTAACCCGATCACTCCAAGGAGGTAGAAAATGGAGTTAGAAGGATCGGGGATCCAAGCGAAATACTTGGATTGCTAAAGAATCCTCAAGTAAGGGGAATGTGCTTCAACGGGTCAAACCTCGGGTGGTGATCCAAGCAAGGCTTCAAGATGGGTGTCGGAGGCTCGAATCTCGGTATTTCGGCAGGGCTTCGGCACCGGGGCTCGCAATTGCTCGGTAACTCAGTAGAGCTTCTCTCTCAAAACCTCTCCCTCATTTTTTGTCCTTGAAAACGTACCAGAGGTACGGTATTTAGAGGGTTCTTCAGCAAATGAGATGCTGTCACGCTTTTGGGACACGTCAGGCCATTTGGAGTTGGCGGTTGCCACAATGAAAGTTGGCAGTCGCCATGATTCAAGATGGCGGTCGCCATAATCAAAAGTGGCGGTCGCCATATTTGGCTATGGTTTCTAAGAGGTTCTATTGGCGGTTGCCGCAATGAACATGGCAGTCGCCTTACTTGGGCAGCAAGTTTCGATGGTTCGTCAAAAATTTCATTGGCTTGAGGGTTCCGGATTCAAATACCGAGCTTGGATCACTTCCCGAGAATCGTACTGAGGCACCATTCCACCTATTTTCATCACCAGATTCAGCTAAGATTGGGCGGGGTCAAATTGGGGTGTCTACAGTTGCCCCTCTTTAATATAATTTGCGTAGCAATGCGTGAAGCAGGTTATATCAAAGATCCCAAGACAACAACCATTTGACCGAGTCGCCAATCTTAGGCCACAAGCACACAAGCATGCATATGATGTATGTCGTACTCGAATTTTTATCGAGCTGTTTATGTACCACTTTTGCTAACGATCAGACTAGAACGTAGTTCATGGGGCAAGATGCAAGGATGCAATATAAGACTAATCATGATTCATGACAGGTACAATGTAATGCAAACATGTATAATGAGAAAAATATCAATAAGTTTTAGGTCGTGAAGGGGCCGATAAGTTAGTTTAGGGTCATGAGGAGGACCGACGAGTCAGTTTAGGATCGTGAGGAGGACCGATAGGTCAGTTTAGGGTTGTGAGGAGAGTCGTGAGGAGGACCGACGAGTCAATTTAGGGTTGTGAAGAGGGCCGACGAGTCAGACGTCAAATTAATAGGTCGAGTAAATACCTAAAAATTCGAGGTGCGAGATAAAAAAAATTTAAAAGTCAAAATACAACTTAAATTTAAATTTATCAAAAGCAAATTATAACGCAAGTTAACGAAAATTATTTCTTTAAACACACAAGATTTTCTTAAAGAAAAATTTAGAAAAACTCACAAAATAAGAAAAATCATTCATTTATTTAATTATTATTTTTATTATTTTTATTATATTTTTTTATTCTTTTTTTACAATAGACAAAACACGTATGAACAAAATAAACACCCATGAAATAAAAGACCCCCAAACAAATCCTTCAAACCCCCATGACATGACTGTTGGACGACCTGGTGAGCCGTTTTTCCCTCTGACATGGCGGTCGCCATTATCAAAACCCTTCAAATATAGCGGTCGCTGGATAAGATCCCCTTGAACCTGGCGATTGCCATAAAACTCTTGGAAAACCAAGCGGTCGCAAACATTGAAGATGGCGACCGCCACCTCTAGGCACGCATAAGGCTTTCAAGGGTGCGTGGGTTGGTTTCATTCTCACATTCTCACTATCTCTCTAACTCTCTCGCGCTCTCAGACTCTCTCTCGTCTCTTCTTAGCTTCCCCTTGCTTTCTTGCTTCTCAGCATCCTCACGATGTTTACCCTATTATTCGTGATTCCATTCCTCTTCGTGGCGGGTCAGGGCCATGGAGATGATGATCTCGGGGCACGACGGGGCCCTTTAGCTACTGGGAGCTCTTCCATGGGGGCTCTCGGAGGTTCATCTTCCAGCCTTCCTGCCGGTGGGGTTACTTCCACACTGTCCACCGCTGCGATGGACACCCTCATGCTTAAGGTAGAGCGCGCTTCTCGTCAGGCTAAGGGGAAGGTGCGAGCAGTTACCGAGGCGCAGGCGGCTGCAGATGTTGCTGTTGAGGCCGCTGTGGCCGATTTCTTAGATCCGAATGCTGGAGAGGGTCATTCGGCACCCTTTGACCTACACACGTATGCCCTGCTACTTCACCGCGTGGTTTCACGTGGGTTGAGACACTACGAGCCTCCAGCCAATGCTATTGCAATCGACATCCTTTTGCGAGTGCCCGACCATCATATCTCTCGTCAGCGGCCTTCGGTATGTACCCTATCCTTGCTGCTTCAAATACTAAAGAATGATATATCAAACATAGATGCATGCCTATGATCTCCCCATGTGATGATGATGTGATTTGGTTATGATGATGATTTATTTTGATGTAATGAATGATTCTGATGATGTGAATGATAATTGATGGGATTTAAATTTAGTTTAGGTACCTATGCAATGGAGATTAAAACAGTAGAGACACTTTAGGATTTGAACAAACGATATAAAGGGCAATTATTTTAAAGTTAAAAGGGCTCAAATTTTTATTACTAAACATAAAAAATTAGGGGGGCATTTTTTTTTTTTTTTTGGGGGAGCTTGTTAGAAAATCCTAGAAGTTTGAAAAAAATTCTAGAAATTTGAGAAAAGTTTTAGGAAAATTCTTGAACTTTGAGGAAAATTTTTAAGAGATTTTTAGAAAATCCTAGAAATTTTGAAATTTTTTTTAAGAATTTTGGAAATTTTTAGAGAATTCTAAAAATTTGAGAAAAATTTTAAGAAAATCCTAGAATTTCTAAGGAAAATTTTAAGAAGATCCTAGAAATTTTTAGAAAACTTTAGAATTTTGAGAAAACCTTGATGAAAATCCTGCAAATTTTTGAAAATCCTCGAAATTTGAGAACAATTTTAAGAGAATGCTAGAATTTTGAGAAATTTTTAGAAAAACCTAAAAATTTTAAAATTTTGAAAAAAATTTTAGGGGAATCCTAGAAATTTTGAAAAATATTTTTAAGATAATGTTAGAAAATCCTAGAAATTTTGGGACGATTTTTTTTTTAGAAGATTGGGCAGATTTTCAAATATTAAATCTAAAAGGTCAGGGTGAAAAGGGTAAAACACAAAGAGATTTTATTTTTATTATTATTATTATTTTTTGGGTAGAATGGTCGACACAAAATGATAGAGGTTTAAGATTACTAGGATGCGCAGAAATCATGAACCTAGACTTAGGGTACCTAGTTTTCTAGAGCTTGAAATGAACTGAAGGACCGTCACCTAGGGTTTGACTGATTTGCTTTATTTATCAGGGCTTGCATGTTTAATGTGTTTGATCTGCTCTTTATGTATCATTTGTTTTTCTTCTCTTTACAGGCTGGTCACTACGTCAGAGGCTTTAGAGGTTCAGCCTCCGGGGAGGTGTTGGAGTGGTATGATGCCCTCCCTTCTTGTACCCGGGCTTACAATGATGCCTCCAGTTTTGCTCGCTTCATACCCCTGTTGGGTAGGGCGAGCAATGACCGGGTATGGTTAACTGCCTTGGCCGAGCAATGGTGGGATACCACCAACACCTTTCATTTCACCACCTTCGAGGCCACCCTGACGCCTCTAGACTTTGCTCTTATTACCGGCATTTGGGTTGAAGGGGCCCCTATCCCTTTTTGACCCGACTATTGCTGGTTCTACTGATGCGTTGATATACTTCCTCGGAGATGTTCCCACCCAGATGGATAGAGACCGCATCGATATACGTGGTTCTTCGAGAGATTTAGACACTTTGACTGCGCCGAGCCCTACCACTTCGAGTGGGTCACCCGGGGTTTTCTCATGTATATGTTTGGTACCTCCTTGTTTTTGAAAAACGAGAATACCGTACATTTGCACTACCTCGGTGCCTTGGCTCATCTCAATCGGGTTTCTTCGTTCGATTGGGGAGGAGCAGCTCTCGCCACTCTACACAGCTTTATACAAGCTCTGACCCGGTTCCCTCAGGAGCTTAGCATTGGGGGATACTGGCGGGTCTAGGAGGTATGATTTAGTTTCTGCAGTTATCCATTTATTTTCGTTAGCTGTTATTATCTGCTTGCTGACATCTTCTCCTTTGCAGTTGTGGACTTATGAGTTCCTCGGGCTTCACATCCCGACGAACTCTACACCAAACCCTCTGGTCATTCCTCGAGCAGTCCGATGGTCTCGTGGCCTGAAGTGGAAGAAGGCTGGAGGGAAGGATATTAACCGGTTCTGGGTGTCACTAGACCGGCTAACCCCTGACAAGGTATCTTTATTCACTGTTTATTATTCTGTACACTGCTTTCTTCATTATACTGTTTAATGCACTGTTTACTGCACTGCACTGTATATTGTTCACCATACTGCATGGCTTACTGTTCTCTGCATTGTACTGTACTTTGAACTGTTGTAGGTCTACTGGGATTTCTAGAGGGGCGTAGAGGATCGGGCCGGCGCAGATTTGATGCACAATCGAGATATCACTCTCTGGCAGATCCTGTTGGAGGGTCTGTTTGGACGGGAGTACTATCTAGGAAAGCGAGTGGTTTGCCAATCGCTCGACCTGGATCACTTTCGGATCCTAGTGGTTCCTCCGGCCGGTATGCGCCGGACTGAGCAGCTGAGTCGGGTCAATCTTCTCTTCGAGCTGGTGGGGACTCCCGCCACTGAGCTGCTGGTGGCGGAGGGAGATTACACTGCCTAGGCCCGGGCTCATCTACTTGGTCCATTAGGACCCGGCCCGGTTGCCCCAGGTGGCAGGAGGCGAGGACAGGCACCAAAGGCTGCTGATGTTGGTGCTGCTTGTGTTGCTGCTGGAGCTGCTGGTGCTGCTGGAGCTACTGTTGGAGCTGCTGGTGGAGCTACTGGTGGAGTGATAGGCCCGGAGATTCCCTGGGAGATCCAGACGGTGGCTTTAGGCTTCCCCTTCTCCCTTCCTGTTCCAGTCTCGCCAGTTTCTGAGTTCAGAGCAGAGATTGGCCAGGTATTTCCTTATTCTTACTCCCCTCTTTTATTTCTTTCATTTTCTGCTTTATTTGTCTGAATGTCTTTTCCTTTTCCTTCTATAGTTTAATCAGGCATGGGTGGACCGTCTGCTTCTGATACTTAGGGGTCAGAGGGCACTAATCCGTTAGCTTGATGCCACCGTATGAGCAGCTGGTATCGCTTTCACTCCTGCAGCCAAAGTAAGTATTCTCATGGATCTTTCTAAAATTCCAGCACTTTACTGTACTCTGTTCTAATTCTGGTTTTCTTCTAACAGCCTTCGGTACCAGCTACCACCATAGTACCACCACAGGCTATTGCTCCTTCTCCTGCTCCAGCCCCAGCCTGAGGTGGTGGTTCTCGTGCTGCCTCCTCTAGAGCTCGCTCTCGAGGATCTGTCTCTTCTGCTCGGAACCGTTCTAGAGCCATATCTTCTTCTTCCGACAGGGATGGAGATGACTATATTGCAAGGCTCTTTGAAGACGTGAACTCAAACGAGGCCAGTCCTTCCTCCTGCCGGGTCCACCCCAGGTATCAGTGAGAGAGAGAGCTTTCCCCCCTCCCCAGTTTTATTCATTTTCTGATACATTTATTTTGATGGGCTTGCATGCCCCAGTTTGACATATTTACATTCATTTACCTGATCTATGGGCCTGTGTGCCCCAGTTTACTATTTATTGGGCCTGGGTGCCCCGATTTTGTTTTTTTTACTCTGACGTATTCGATCTGTTTTTGATGCATTTTGGGCCTTAGCACCATTTATTACTTCATCTATTCATCTGTCGCATGATTTTCCTTCATTTGTTGTTCAAACTGCCTTGGATGCATAATTCAGATGCTATAACTAATACAGATCGCACAAACTACAAACTGACCCACACCTGCCATGTTCAAACATGGTAGTCGCCATAATACAACATGGCGGTCGCCACTTTCCAATATTGTTAACCTGGCGGTCGCCTGTTTCATCATGGCGCTCGCATGGTCAAAGAAATGATGTCACTGTACTATGCTTTTTGGAGTTGGTAGTCGCCAATTCCAAGACGGTGGTCGCCACTTTAAATGCGCCTTTTGTCGAAATTTTGATTTCCCACCTTTTTTAGCCTTATAAATATAGCCTTGGAGGCCCCATTTGCTGTTACTCTAACTTCAGATGGCTTCTCCTCTTTCTCTATGAATTGAAGAATTTTCCTACATTGAACGTTTGAACTTCGTCCCAGTTGGCCTGAATGCTCTTTTCTCACTGAGGACCGTGGAGATTAATAGTCATTTATTGTCAACTGCTACTCAACTGTGGGATCCGCAGTCTCATGTCTTTTGGTTTGGCCATGAAGAACTCTGCCCCACTGTAGAGGAGTTTACTGCCATTTTGGACTTGGCCCTGTTTTGGTTTCGACTTTCTTTCTCTCCTTTCGACAGCAGGTGATACAGCTTTGTGATCTATCTAGGATGGAGGCCTCCCTCTTGACACAGGATGACTGCCTCGATATTCCCTGGATCATTGATAGGTTTCGTCCTACCGGTGACCTTAGTGACCTTAGTTTTCAGTTGCGGTGACGGTATGCACTTTGCTTCTGCCTTATTGCTCAGTATATACTCATTCCTTTTAACAGGCGAGTTAGTTGTGCCTTGGTTGACATTACTAGTCAGATGTGGATGGGGAGAGATTTTGTGCCACTCGTCTTAGCTGAGACACTGCTGGGATTAGATGCTGTTCATCGGAGTGAGACCACCACTTTTGCTGGTAGCCCTTTACTCCTTCAGGTAAGCTCAACATTTTCTTTACATCAAGCTTTATACTACATAGCTTTTCTTTCACTGTTCTAACTTTTGCTATAGATTTGGCTGATAGAGAAGGTAAATCTTGTGCAAAAGCCACCTACTGATAGATACAGTGTTGCAGCTTTCCTCTACCACCCCCGTTATCAGATTTATGACATCGAAGTAGCCTGACGACGGTACCTTTCCTCTCGGACTGGCCTAGATATTACTTGGCAATGCCCCTGGTGGCGAATTTTAGCTATGACTCTGAGCACTATGGATCATCTTGGTGTTTTGCTGGTCGGCCTTCGTCAGACTACCTTTTATTACCCTCATCGGATTGTGCGACAGTTTGGTTGCAGTCAGATTATCTCTTCCAGCGTTCGAGGCCATCTGTTTTCATCTACGCTATGGGCCCCATTTCTGGCATCGTATCAGGACACCTGACCATCCCGCTCGCGAACGGATATGCAGGAGGTGTAGTGCCCTGAGCTCCCTGATGAGTACAGGACATGGTCGCTGCAGGATCGGGAGAAGAAAGATAGAGAAGAGGGGAAACAAGCAGCAAAGAGGAGGAGGATTTGAGGATATCTGCTTTGTTTTGAAAATTTCACAACCTTCTGTTGTTGGTAGAGTTTGGGACTTGTGTGCCCTCCCTTTATTTTAAAACTTTGTAGCTCCAATTAAAGTAATGAAAAACTCCAACTTTATGTTTAAGATGGTTCAAATTTATCCAAAGTTTGAATGACTTTATTATCAAAATTCAGAAATTAATTTGCATTGGTCTTACGAAGAATGTGGTCGGACTTCTTAAAAGAAGCTGCGTACGTATCCCAAAAAGATGGAATCAGGCCATAACGTAGTTCAGGCTCAGTTTTCCCTCGGGTATTGACACTCTCCTTTTGTAGTGCCCTAACTTTTGCCAAGGTCGCCCTTTCGGATTTTCGACCTTGCTAGCTACTCTAACTTTTGCCTGAGTTGCCTTTTCAGTTTTCAACTCAGCGAGCTCTTTATTTCATCTTTATATTTACCTCAAGGATAGTACTTTTTAAGTTGGTCGAGATTAACTAGAGTGGAGAACACATTGCCGTCCAAATCCATGATAATGACTGCATCACCGGTCATGATGGTTTTGATGCGAAACGGTCCGAACCAGTTTAGCTTGAACTTGCCTCTCGGGTCAAAGATAGGAACTCTAATTTCCTTAAGAACCAAATCTCCTTCTCTAAGGTCCCGGGCCTTGACCTTTTTATTGAACGCTCGAGCTATCCTCCTTTGATACCCTTGTACATGAAATACAGCTTGCAGTCTTCTTTCATCAAACAAGGGCAACTCCTCTCTCCGGTTCCTTTGCCATTCTGCTTCTGATATATCGGCTTCGGCCACTACTCTTAGTGAAGGGATTTCTACCTCAATGGGAAGCATAGCTCCCATCCCATACACTAAAGAGTACGGCGTAGCTCCGGTTTAAGTTCTAATTGACGTTCGGTATCCCCAAAGAGCAAATGGTAGGTGTTCTGGTCAATCTTTGTGTGAGTTGATTGTCTTTTGTAGGATTTTCTTGATGTTCTTGTTTATTGCCTCAATTGCTTCGTTGGTTTGTGGCCGATATGGCGAGGACTTGTGGGCTACTATCCAGTATTCTTTGAAAAGATCCAGGACCTCTCATTGAAAATGTGATCCATTATCTGATATGACTTCGTGGGGAACTCCGTATCGGCAAATGATGTTTTGCTTGATAAACTTAGCAACATAGGGGGCCTTCAATACGAAGTAAGAGGCTGCTTCCACCCACTTAGTGAAATAATCAATGGCTACTAAAATAAACTCATGTCCATTGGATGCCTTTGGTGTTACTCTGGCAATCACGTTGATGCCCCACATTGAGAATGGTCATGGTGATGTCAGGTTGTACAGCTGGGACGGGGGAACGTGCATGAGGTTTGCGTGGTTCTGACACTTATGACACTTCCACACGAACTGTATATAGTCTGTCTCCATTGTCATCCAAAAGTAACCTTGTCGTAGGATTTTCTTGGCTAATATATTTCTGCTCATGTGTGGCCCACAAACTCATGCGTCGATTTGTTTCATCAATGTTTGGCCCTCTTCAGTGTTGACACACAGCTTATTGACCCCAAAATGTCCTCGTTTGTATAGTCTACTGCCACAAATGGAAAACTGTGCAGATAGTCACCGTACTGCCCTTTTGTCCTTTTTGCTGGCCAACTTGGGATATTCTCCTTTCTCTATGAAGTTCTGAATGTTAAAGTACCATGGAAGGTTGTCAGTGCTTTCCTCGATTGTGGCTGCCACCTTGTATACCAGCTTTCTCTTCTGTTCAATTATCAAAGGCCTCATTCGAACCCCGAATGGTATGTCGATCATGGATGCTAAGGTGGCTAGTGTGTCGGCAAACTTGTTCTGCAGTCTTGGCACATGGGTGAAGATCACTGATTCAAAGCACAGTATCAGCTTCTCTAGCTACTGATGATAGAGAATCAAGGTTAAGTCCCTGACCTTCCACTCTCCTCTCGCTTGTGAAACTACTAGTGCTAAATCTCCGATGACTTCTTGCTTTCTTGCCCCTAGCTCTAGGGCTGCCTCCAATTCTGCCAAAAATGCTTCATATTCAGCCTGATTGTTGGTGACTTCAAAATTGAGCTTCAGAGACAATGCCACATGTGATTCGTCAGGAGTGACAAGAAGGACTCTTATTCCATAGCCGTATTGATTGGACGCGCCATCAAAATATAGAGTCCACCTGTCATCCCCGACTTTCATCAACTGTTCATCTGGAAACTGGAACTCCATGTCTTCTCCTCCCTCAATTGGTTGATCGGCTAGGAACTCTGCCACTACTCTGCCCTTGACTGACTTTCGGGTGACATATTGAAGATCAAATTCTGATAACAGCAGCAACCATCGAGCCAACCTTCTTGTCAGTGCCGGCTTTTCAAATAGATCCTTCAACGGGTCCATTCGGGAGAGGATATTCACCGTGAAAGACAACATATAGTTCCTCAATTTTTAGGAATCCCAAACCAAGGCCCAACATGCCTTCTCTAATGGTGTGTACCATATTTCTGACCTTATCATTTTCTTGCTTAAGTAGTAGACGGCCTTTTCAATTCCAGTTTCACCTTCTTGCGCCAGCATACATCCCATGCTGAATCAGTCACTGACAAATAGAGGATCAGCGGCCTATCAGGTTCGGAAGGAGCTAGAACAGGTGGATTCTGCAAGTACTGTCACACGGCATCAAAGGCGTCTTGGCATTTTTTATTCCAATCAAACTTGACTCCTTTCTTCAGCAGACAGAAAAGTCGCTCATAGGTAGTTGTCAATTTTGTAATGAATCTACTGATAAACTGTATTTTACCCAAAAAGCTCCTGAGTTCTCGTTCAGTTCTTGGAGGAGGCATTTCTAAGATTGCCTTAATCTTTAAAGGATTGACTTCAATGCCTCACTGAGTGATCATAAATCCAAGCATCTTTCCGGCAGTGACCCCAAAGGCACATTTCTGTGGGTTAAGCCGTATCTTGTACTTTCGAATCCTTTCAAAGAATTTTTATAGTGCTACGATGTGACCATCCCGATCCTTGGACTTGACTCTCATGTCATCCACGTACACTTCGACTTCCTTATGTATCATGTCATGTAGTAAGGTAGTGGCAGCCCTTTGATAGGTTGCCCCTATATTTTTCAAGCCGAACGGCATCACACGATAACATTAGGTGCCCAAGGTGTGGTGAATGTCATCTTTTTTCTGTCTTTGGGATCCATCAAAATCTAGTTGTACCCAGAGAAGCCATCCATGACTGACAATAGGGCATGCCCTACTGTATTGTCTACCAAGACGTCAATGTGTGGCAGCAAAAAATCATCTTTTGGGCTAACCTTGTTGAGATCCGAAAAATCTACGCAGACTCGGATACGGCCGTCCTTCTTTAAAACTGGAACAATGTTGGCTACCGATTTTGGATACTCAGTTACCATCAAGAATCCGGCATTGATCTGTTTGGTAACTTCTTCTTTGATCTTCAGAGCCCATTCTGGCCGAATCCGTCCTAATTTTTGTTTGTCAGAGTATAGAGAGATATGGTGTTGGACAATGCCAGGATCAATTCCAGGCATATCCTCGTAAGACCTGCAAACACATCTTTAAATTCTTTTAATAAAGTTATTAATTGTTCTTATTCAACTAAGGATAAAAAAGAATCAATTTGCACATTTCGTGGGTTAATTTCATTACACAAATTTATTGACAAAGTTTCTTCAATTATTGGTTGGGCACGCATTTCTTCTTCTCTTTTTATTAAAAGTTTTATTTTTTCGGGAATATCCCCGTCGAATTTAAAATTGTCAGAAAGCATATGAAATAAATCAAACAAAGCAGAGTAACCGAAAATCTTATTCGTTTCATTAAAAATAGAGGGGATTACAAACTTGATGGTAAAAGCAGGGAGAGGAGCACCAACAGACATGCCCTCGATTACAGACTCCGACTCAAACTTGGACTCAGGATAGATGACCTGCTCATCAGAAGACTCAATAGTCCAATTCTTCACCTCTTTTACAGCTTCATCGACGATAAGCTTGGTGCAATTGGCTGGTGCGCCAAAATCCATCATGAAACAGTTCTGATCAGTCACCTACAGCTGAGCCATCTTCAAGTTAAACAACATTCCCATGTCGGTACCATCAAACTTGTCAGCCTAGTCTTCATCCCGGACCTTCTTTCCTTCTTCTTTCCCTTCCACTGTCTCTTCCTCTTCCGTGTCAGACAACTGATGGCTGAAGAAGATCTCCAATCCCGACAGCTTTTGATTGGTTTCCTTGTCGACCCACGGTTCTAGAAAGCCACAATACGGGAAATCTTCCCCTTCCTTGACGAAGTACCCATTGAGTGTCCCAGAGTAATTGGCCTTTCGTCCCCTTTTAGGTCCTTCCAGATCTTCCTCCATTGGTTCATACCCAAGACCAAAACGGTGCAAAATCGATAATACCTGAATGGGTTCCAGGATTCCCTGCAGTTTGCGCCCTAATCCCATACTGGGGAAGAAGGACATTTTTCTCATCATCGTTACAGCCTGCGGGTTGATGTACCTTTCCTCTTCATTCATTAGCGTCTGAACAGCTTGTGCTTCATCAAATTGGAAACTACTGAGTAATACATCATCTTCACTATGCTGAACTTCTAACAGAGTTGTGCCCTCTCTTCCTCCTGGGGGATGAATGTTGTCTTCTCCGTGGATAGTTAAAACTGCCCCATTCTTTATCAACTTTAGTTTCTGATAGAGAGTCGATGGTACAGCCTGGACATTTGGGTCGTGCAACCAAGGTCTTCCCAACAAGAAGTTGAAAGACGCTAGTACGTCTAGCACGTGAAACTCAACTGATGTCTCCAGAGGTCCTACTGAAATGGCGAATGACACCAATCCTAGTACATCCCTTCTCGTGTTGTCATAGGCTCGCATCCCTTGATTGCAGGGAGTAAACTGGTCTGGCCTCATCCCTAAGCAGATGGCCGGTCACAATGGGCAAACGTTCAAGGCAGACCCATTGTCAATGAGGGTTACCGGGACCTATTTTTCTAGGCATTTGATGGTGATGTGTAGCGGCTTGTTGTGACTTTTTCCTTCGACGGGCAAATTCTTATCGGAAAAGGAAATAACTTTTGGTTCGGCAGTTGGCAGAATAAGCCGAATAAGATGCTCGGGGGTTGCATCTATCGAGACACTAGCCTTGTTTAACACCCTCAAAATAGCTTGTCTGTGCTTATGCGAAGCCATCAATAAGCCCCAAATATTGATGTTGGTTTGTGCCTTCTTTAACTGTTTTAACACTGCATCCTCCTCCTCCTCTTGCTCTGTCACTTTCTCTTTTTCACTTGGTTATTCCTTCTCTAGCTGAGCTAGCTTAAAATGTCGCCCACTTCTAGTTAGGCGTTCCACGCCGTCTTCGGGATCCCATAATCTTGGCATCGAATTATCAGCCTATCTCACTTCATCTACGTGTAGAGGGCTTTTAAACACCCACAAATCATTTAGGTCACTAACGGTTGCCCTTTCCCATCTTTCCTCGTCATCTTCAATAGCTCATGTATTATAATTTTCTCTCCGACATCCTCCTCAATAAAATTCACTTGCTGTTCCCAAGCAGTCCAAAAATTTGTCCACTCTGCTCCATCTGATTTCAACACGATCCTTACCAACCAATAAGACTGCATCTCGTTGACATATATCTCCTTTTTAAAAAGATGGGGAAGAGTGATGCCATCGAGCACATGACCAAACCCATAAGGTCAAGTCGAGTAATCTAATGGCCAGTCATCATCTTTATTACGCTCCTCCTCTTGTTGGTAGATTTGGATTATCGGTTGATACCACTCCCAGGCATTATCATTCCATTCTTCCATCCTGTCTCGACTGCCTTTAACCATCATGAATGAACATGTTGTCTGATCCTCAATCATTAAAACATGAGGGCGTGGTAGGTGTACTGAACAGATGTGCTGACTCAGATCCTTCGATTCCTCCAGAGACATGTAATTTACCCCAACCTGCTTGGCATGATTCGGTATTGGGTTAGTTGTGACATTCGGCTTTTGGGTGGCAGATGGCGATGGGATCACCTTGTTGTCGATGAGGTTCTGAGTCTCATGTCGGAGCCTCATACATTTATCAGTTAGGTTCCCATGACTTTGGTGGAAGGCACAGTATTGAGAAGCAATAAACCTCGGCGGTGGGGGATCAAGAACAGGCATGGGGTCCAATAGCTTGATAAGCCCCTTCTCGACGAGTCGACTTAGGGCAGTGGATAATGAAATGTTGAGGGGAGTGAACAATCTCCTTGGCCTTTGTTGCTGTGGGCTGTTATCTGACTGTTAGGCGTTGTTGGATTGTTGGGCGGAAGAGGATGGGTTCAACAAGTTTACCTTGTTTGAACGAAATAGAAGGTTGGTGGCAGCAGATTGGTTTCGGTTATTTGTGGGGAAAGTTCTCCTAAATTTTTGGCTCGGCTCGGCTTTTTTAATATCCCTGAACTGGATTGCATCTTCTATCTGAACCCCAACATCAAACAACTGCTCGAACGTGAAGAGCGGTTGCGTGATCAGATAACGCTTCAACGAGGACTGCAGGTTCTTCACCACTATCCTCACTTGCTCTTTCTCAAAAGGCCGGTTTATCATCTTAGCGACCTTACCCCTCCATCGGGTCAGGAAGTCAACAAAAGACACCCAGTTCTCTTGTCGAGTCGTCTCAAGCTCTCGGGTAGTTACGTCCAGTTGGACATTGTAACTATACTGGCTGATAAAAGCCGTTGCTATGTCTTCCTAAGTTCTAATTTTGGCTATATCAAGGGAGAGAAGCCATTTCTAAGCTGCTCCAGAAAGAGACCGGTGAAAGAGCTGAGCCTTCAAATGGTCATAAATTCCCATTGGCGACAGGGTACCAACATACATTCGGAGATGAATTCTAGGATCTCCGATTCTGTCAAAATTTTCCATGTCTGGCATTTTAAACTTTTTCGGTAGTTTAGCATCTGGGAACAAACATAGTCCCCCCACATCTAACATGTATTCCTCGATCCCTTTGGCCTTTTAAAGGACCTTTTCCATCCGGTCAATCTTTTCAATTAGTGCAGTTTCTCTAGACTGCGCGATGTTTTCATCCTCAACTATCACTTGACGAGGATTCCGTGGTAGTGGTGGAATAACTTGTGGTCCATCGGGGACTTAATTGTCATCCCAAAAGTCTTCGGCATTCTCATTCGTGTCATTCGATTGTCCATTCACAATAGGGATACGGGCCTGAATTGCCCAGATTTGTGTCTGGCATTGCACTTGAGCCTGGGTCTGTTGCTTTACGGTTCTTTGTATATCACTAATCGCCCTCATTAGGGCTGCCAGATTCACCTCGTTTTTTACCATTTTAGCTGACTCAATTGGCTGTTCTGGCACCCTACAGAGTCTATCTGTCACTGATTTTTTTCAGATACATGCTGACTGTACTTTTTTGGCCCAATGGTAAATCCTCAAAAAAACCTGGATCCCAATAGCAGAGTAACCAGTATCAGACACTTCCCGATCAAATATTCTGACAACAGGTAGCAAATATCTCATATTCCCAAAATAGTGAATCATGAGCAGATAAACACGGAGACTAAAAGAATGCCCCTGTTGGGCACATACTGGCAGCATATCAACAGGACCACCCGGGATGCCGGCTAAGGAGAAGATTAACCAATCTTCTAAAGAGAAGGTTTATCTAAATGGACGACACTCTGGTAAGAACATAGGACTAGACTGAGAAGACCGGTTTGTCCTAAAACTTTTAAGGAAAAGCGGGAAGCATAACAGTAAGAACTATCTTTCACAGGTATGACAAGGGTAGCCTAAACAAAGGAGGAGGAGAAACTAATAATCTAGGGAGAACCCCGGAAGAAAGAGAGAAACTATCTTAGAGGCTAAAGAACGAAACACGGGCATGACCCTGAGAAAACTATGGTGCAGAAACCAAACATGGTGAAAGGGAAGCCCGTGTAAGAACCCAGAGGAAAGGCTTACCTAATAAAAAAGGTGCAACGGAGAACCCGAGCCAAACCCGAGAGAAGAACTACCCTAAGCTAAGCAAACAATCCTAATAATATACAATCAAAACATTCAATCAAGAAAAACATATAATCCTACTAGGGTTACCAGCACCTAAAGGTAGGTTCTAAGTTCACTATATGGAAAAGGCCGATTTTAGTCAATTAAACAAGGTACCTTCTGAATAGAACCGAGTATATACCTCCCATGCCTAGAGTGATACAGGACATGGTCAAACAATACGCCCAAACTCTTTTACTGCACCTATGAAAGCGTATAGTCAGTAAGGTTTGCCCGTCTTCCCAACAATCCCCGAAACAGATTAACGTTCAGGGCATCAGGTCGACCAGGCAGGGGGGTTGAAGAATAATGCATATACATGCAAAAATGAGAATGAAAATTTTTATTAAGAACCAATGATGCTTTTGAGTCTAGCCCTCTTATTTGATTTTAAAGACCAGTCCCCAGTAGAGTTGCCAAAAAATACTGTGGCGTTGAGATTTAAGGGTTTTAGAAAATGTTTCAAAAATAAAGGAATTCAAAGGATGTTTGAAAAAAATCTTTTAACACCTTGAAAACCAATATTTTAAAAATCCCTTTTTGTTGAAAATGGAGTCGCCTCTTAATTTTTGAGAAAAACTAAAAAACACAAAAATGGCTACTGATCTTTAAAACATTTAACCAGAGAAGAGAGCTCGGGGGCTAAGATACAAATTGGGGAAGGTGTTAGGCACCATGTTCGCCCAACCATAAGGTTGGCCTCTACTAATCATTATTGGTTCTTTAATATGATTTATCAAATGCATGCAAATAAAGAAAATGGAGGTAAAGAGAGGACAACCAAAATTAAATACAAAAATACATAACATATGTATATAGAATGCCAAAACAAAATAGGAACAAATAGAAAATTCTAAGTCCTACGGCATGCAATTCTAATTAAAGAATACAAGAAACACACACACATGCAATGTTCACGAAATTAAACTAACTATCATGATTTAAGTAGAAGAATAAAAAAACATGCTAGAAAGTGTCAAAATTACCTAA
>JAULJZ010187319.1:0-21474 GCA_032270985.1 Heliamphora pulchella | reverse complement strand
GGCCCTTCCAAATCTTCTTCTGTTGGCTTATACCCAAGACCAAAACGGTGCGAAGTCGGCAATACCTGAATGGGTTCTAGGATTCCCTGCTGCTTGCGTTCTAATCCCATACCAGGGAAAAATGATATTTTCTTCATCATCGTTATTGCCCACGGGTTGATATACCTTTCTTCTTCATTCATCAGCATCTGAATAGCCTGAGCTTCGTCAAATTAGAAACCACTGAGCAATACATCATCTTCACTATGCTGAACTTCCAACAGAGTTGTGTCCTCTCCTCCTCTCGGGGGATGAATGTTGTCTTCTCCGTGAATAGTCAAAACTGTCGTATTTCTTATTAGCTTTAGTTTTTGATGTAGAGTCGATGGTACAGCCTAGATATTTGGGTCATGCAGCCAAGGTCTTCCCAACAACAAGTTGAAAGACGCCGGTACATCTAGTACATGGAACTCGACCGACATTTCCAAGGGCCTTATTGATATCGCAAATGACACTAGTCCCAGTACATCCCTCCTTGTGTTGTCACAAGTCCAGACCCCTTGATTGCTTGGCACGAATTGCTATTTTTTTAGTCTTAAACAGAGTGTCGTCCTAAGCGGACATACGCTTATTGCAAACCCGTTATCGATGAGATTCACAAGGACCCATTTGTCCAAGCACTTAACGGTAATGTGCAGCGGCTTGTTATGATTTCTTCCCTATGCTGGTAGATTTTTGTCTGAAAAAGAAATGACCTTCGGTTCAACCACCGACAGAATAAATCCAATCAGTTGCTCCGGGGTTGCCTCTATTGGAATGCTGGTTTTATTCAAAACTTTTAGTACAGCTTATCTGTGCTTGTGCAAGGCCATTAGTAGCCCCCAAATGCTAATGTTGGCTTGCGTCTTCTTTAATTGTTTCAGCACTGCATCATCTTCTTCTTCTTGTTCTTTTTCATTTCCTTTCCCACTTGGTTTCCCCTTTTCTAATTGGGCTGGCTTGAAATGTCACCCACTTCTAGTCAGATGTTCTATCTCCTCCTTAGGATCCCATAATCTTGTTATTTCATCACTGGTCTGTTGTACTTTGTTCACGAGCAAAGTGCTTTTAAATGCCCACAAATTGTCCAAATCATCGATTGACATTCTTCCTTTCCTCTTCTCATCATCTTCTATAGCCCATGTATTGTCAACTTCCTCCTAGATGTCTTCCTCGATAAAATTTACTTGCTGTTCCCGAGTAGCCCAAAAATTAGTCCACTCTGCCCCATCTGATTCCAACACGATTCTTACCAGCCAATAGGACTGCATTTCATCCACATATACTTCTTCCTCAAACATTTGAGGAAGAATAATGCCGTCGAGCACGTGACCGAACCCATATGGTCGGGCTGGGTAATCCAAAGGCCAATCATCTTCTTCGCTGCGCTCCTCCTCTTGAATCACAACCTGATATTCTTCCCAGTTATTATCATTCCACTCCTCTATGATATCCCACCATTCCCGGTCATACTCAATGAATAAACTGCCTGATCTTCAATAACTAAAACACAAGGACGTGATAGGTATGCTGGACAGATATATCGGCTCAGGTCCTTTGAGGTTTTGGATAGATATATCACCTTGTTGTCAATGAGATTTTGGATCTCATGTCGGAGCCTTATACATTTATCAATTAGGTGCCAATGACTTTGGTGGAATGCGCAGTATTGAGAAGCATTAAACCTCGGCAGTAGGGGATCAGGAACAGGCATGGGGTCCAATGGCTTGATAAGCTCATTTTCGACAAGTTGACTCAGGGCGGTGGATAATGAAATATTGATGGGAGTGAACACCCTCCTTGGCCTTTGCTGCTGCTGATTGTTATCTGACTGTTGAGCATTGTTGGATTGCTTGGCAGAAGAGGATGGATTCAACAAGTTTACCTCGTTTGAATGAGACACGAGGTTGGTGGCAGCAGATTGGTTTTGGTTATTTGTGGGGAAGGTTCTCCTGGGTTTCTGGCTCGACTCGACTTTTCCAATATCCCTAGACTGGATTGCATCTTCTATCTAAACCCCGGCATCAAACAACTGCTCGAATGTGAAGAGCGGCTGTGTGATCAGATAACGCTTCAACAGGGACTATAGGTTCTTCACCACTATCCTCACTTGCTCCTTCTTAAAAGGCCAGTTCGTCATCTTGACGGCCTTTTCCCTCCATCGAGTTAGGAAATCAACAAAAGACTTCCGATTCTCTTGTCGAGTCGTTTCGAGCTCTTGGGTAGTTACATCCAGTTGGACATTATAACTATACTGACTGATGAAAACCGTAGCTATATCCTCCCAAATTCTGGTCTTTGCTACGTCGAGGGAGAGGAACCATTTCTGGGCTGTCCCAAAAAGAGATTAGTGAAAGAGCTGAGCTTTCAACTGGTCATCAATTTCCATTGGCAAGAGGGTACCAACATACATTCGGAGATGAATTCTGGGATCTCCGGTTCTGTCGAACTTCTCCTTCTCTGGCTTTTTGAACTTTTTCGACAGTTTAGCATCTGGGAACAAACATAGTCCTCCCACATCTAACATGTATTCTTTAATCTCTTTAGCCTTCCTAAGGACCTACTCCATCCTATCGATCTTCTCAACCAGTGCAGATTCTCTGGACTGAGCAATTTTTTCCTCCTCAACTATCACCTGACGAGAGACCCGTTGTGGTGGTGGAACAACTTGCGGCCCATCGAGGACTTGATTGTCATCCCAAAAGTCCTTGGCATTCTCATTTGTGTCCTTCAGTTGTCCAATTACAATAGGTATACGGGCTTGAATTCCCCGGATCTGAGCCTGATAATGCACTTGAGCCTAGATTTGCTGTTCTACAGCCCTTTGTATTTTAGTAATTGCTCTCATCAGAGCTGTCAAGTTTACCTCATTCTCTGCCATTTTAGCTGACTATTTAGATACCCTACAGAGTTTACTTATCACTGATCTTTTCCAAACACGTGATGACTGTATCCTTCCTCGCCCAATGGTAAATCCACAGAAAATCCTAAATCCCAAAAGCAAAACAATCAGTATCAAACACTTTCTGGATAAGCATTTCGACGATAGATAGCACAAATTCCAGCTATCCGAAATAGCAAATCATAAGCAGATGACCACGGAAGCTAAAATAATACCCCTATCGGGCTCATATTGGCAGCAGAACAACAGGATGACTCAAAAACTAACATGATGGCTAAAAAGGAGATCAACTAAATTCTAAAGGAAATGTTTGTCTAAAACGGGCAGCACAAAGCTATGCTGATTGGACTGGTTCAACCCTAAAATTCTAAGGAAAAACGGACAACATAACGGTAAGGACACTAAGCTAGGCTAACCGGACTGGTTCGACCTAAAAATTCTAAAAAAAAATAGGCAACATAATGGTAAAGAACTAACTCTTACAGGTATGATAAGGGTTTGAAAGAAACGAGCCTATGTCAAGGGGGAGGAAACCAACGACCCGAGAAGAACCCGGAGGAGAAAGAAACTATCCTAGAGGCTTTAAAATAAAACACGGGCGGGACCCCGAGAAGAAAACTACGGTGTAAGAACCAAACATGACGAAAGATAAAGTCCAGGTAAGAGATCGAGGGAAAAGTTAACCTAATCAATGGATAACAGAAAACCCAAGCCAAACCCGAGAAAGAAACTAGCTTAAGCCCAAAACAAACAATCCTAACAATACGCAAACAAAACATACAAATAAAAAACATAATTCTACCAGGGTTAGTAGCACCTAATGGGGGGTTCTAAGTTCACTATATGCAAAAGGCCTTTTTTGGTCAATTGAACAGAGTATCTTCTGAATAAAGCCAGGTATATATCTTCCATGCAGAACATGGTTAAGCAATATGCCTGAACTCTTTTACTGCACCTATGATAACGTATAGTCAGTAAGGGTTGCACGCCTTCCCAACAATTCCCGAAATGGATGTATGTTCAGGGCGTCAGGTCGACCAAGTAGGGAAATTTGAAGAACAATGCGCATGCATGCAAAAATGAAAATGAGAAATTTTTATTAAAAACCAATGATATTTTCAAGTCTAGTCCTCTTCTTTGATTTTAAAAATCAGTCCCCATCAAAGTCGTCAGAAAATATTGTGGCGTTGGAATTTAAGGGGTTTTAAAAATGGTCAAAAATATGGGATTCAAAAGATATTTGAAAAAAAAATGATTTCACTCCTTGAAAGCTAAATTTTGAAAATTCCTTTTTACTGAAAATAGAGTCATCACTTAGTTTTTGAGAAAAACTAAGAAAAATAAAAATGGCTACTGATTTTTAAAACATTTAACCAGAGAAAACAGTTCGGGGGCTAAGGTACGAATCGAAAAAGGTATTAGGCACCCTGTTCGCCCAACCATAAGGTTGGTCTCTACTAATCATCATTGACTTTTTAATAAAATTTTTCAACTACATGCAAATAAAGAAAATAGAGGTAAAAAGAGAACATCCAAAATCAAATATAAAAAATACATAAGATATGTACATAACACTCCAAATTAGGATAAATAAAGGGATAAAATTATAAGTTTCACAGCATGCAATTTCTAATTAAAGGATACATGGAACACTCTTGCATGCAATTTCATCAAAATGCACTAAACTAACAAGATTTGAATAAAAGAATAAAACAAGCTAAATGTTGTCAAAATTACCTAAATATGGATTTGCTACAAAAGGTAAATTAAACTATCTTAAGCATGCTTTCAAATAAAGAAACTAAAGCCTACATTAACATGATGAAATAGTAAAAGAAATGAGAAATGCGAAATAAAAGATGCATAAAAAGAATCCTAAAAAAAAGTTTATAAAAAAAATTTATGAAAAGAGTTTTAGAAAAAAGTTATACTAGAAAATGAGATTCTAACTATTTATATTTATATTAAAAGAAAATAAAATAAATAAAAGAAAAAAATAAAATCTTTCTTTGAAAAACTTTTTATAATTCTTTGGTTTAATAATCATGAAAGAAAATAAAACTATATAAAAAAAGGGCAGATGGTGCTTTATACTAACATTAAGATAAAATAAATATTAATCAAATTAATGCTAAAAAAAGAAAATGAAATATTATAAGAAAATTTAAAGTTAATGATAAAGAGAAGAAAAGGAAAAAAAAATAAAATGTTAGCAAAAGAAACTACATTAACATTAAAAGAAAAAAAAGAATAGAAAATAAAAGCTAGAAAAAGAAAAAAATAAAATAGAACATTAGTATTAAAGAAAAAGAAAAGAGAACTTAAAAAGAAGAAAAGAAATTTAAGCTACATTGCAAGAAAAGAAAAAGAAAAAAAATGCTAGAAAAATTACATTGTTAAAAGAAATTGACAAAGAAAGTAAATGCTAATAAGAGAATTTTAAATTAATAAAATAAAGGGACATTGGACTAACATAAAAAGAAAGAAAATAAGTACTTGAAATTAAACTAATTAACAAAGAAAAGTATAACTATTTAATTAAAATGTGAATGTAGTATTGGTAACTATATTCACATAAATATAAGTGTATTATAATAATAATTAACAACATTAATAAGTTGTAATTACTAAGGTATATTAGCACTAATTAATGAATAAAAATATAATGACAATGTGCTTACGTGTGAATGTGTAAGCTAAGAAATTAATTAAAGCAACTAAACTAAACAAAGTAAATTAAACAATAAAAGAAATGTGCAAATTAAAATTAAAAATTAACCAGATCACTCCAAGAGAGAGGAAATAGAGTTTAGAAAGACTGGGGATCCAAACAAAGTACCTGAATCGCTAAGAAATCCTCAAGTTAGGGAATGGCGATTTGGTCCTCAGGCGATGTCCAAGCTAGGGTTTTGGGACTTTGGTATGGTTTCGATGTCGGTACTTCAACAGGGCTTCAGTGTCGGGACTCGAAATTACTCGGCAAAGCTTCTCGCTCAAAACCTCGCACTAATTTTCTCCTTGAAAACGTACCAGAGGTACGGTATTTATAGAGTTCTTCAACCAATGAGATGTTACCACGTTTTAGGAATATGTCAGGCCATTTGGAGTTAGCGGTTGCCATAATGAAAGTTAGCGGTCACCAAGTTTTTGAAAGGTTTCATAAAGTTCTTTGGCAGTCGCCATATTTGGCTATGATTTTCAAGAGGTTCTATTGGCAGTCGCCACAATGAATATAGCAGTCGCCTTACTTGGACAGCATGTTTCGATGGTTCGACGAAATTTCATTGAGTTAAAGGTTTCGGGTTCAAATATCGAGCTTGGATCACTTCTCGAGGATCGTACTGAGGCACTATTCCACCTGTTTTCATCATCGAATTCACCTAAGATTAGGCGGGATCAAATTGGGGTGTCGATAATATGTGACACTCATCATGAGGTACATTTTTCAAAAGATAACTGCATTATTTTGGACAAAACGAAAAAAATAGTCATGCATGGTGTTAGAACATCTGACAATTGTTACGGCATTATTCCTTTAAATGTTTAAACTTGTAACTCTATCAAGATCAATAATGCGGAACTGTGGCATCGAAGACTTGGTCATGTCAATTACAAGGACTTATCCAAAATTTCCAGTAAGGAGTTGATCAGAGGACTTTCCAAGTTAGGTAGCCCATCGAGCCGTATCTGTGGTGCATGCCAAATAGGTAAATAGACCTAGGTCCCCCATTAGAAGATAGACACTTTAGGCACTAAAGCTCCTCTAGAGGTTATTCACATGGATTTGATGGGACCTACCGGGACAAAGAGCTTAGGAAAGAAAAAGTATAATTTCGTTGCTGTTAATGACTTCTCTCGATTTACTTGGGTTAATTTTTTGAGAGAGAAGTCTAAAACTTTTATTGTTTTCCAAACTCTTGTTCTTAAGCTTCAAAATAAAAAACCCAAGTCGTCCAACTCTGTAATTCACATTCGATCTGATAATAGCAAGGAGTTTGAAAACTCTGACTTTACTTCTTTGTGTGAATCTTTGGGTAAACATCATGAATTCTCTGCCCCTAAAACTATTTAGCAAAATGGGGTGGTGGAAAGAAAAAATCGAGTCATTGAAGAAATGGCTCGTGTAATGTTGCATGACAAGAATCTTCCCCAATATTTTTGGGCAGAAGTTGTGAACACTGCCTGTTATACCATTAACCGTGTCTATCTGAGATCGAGGACTCTTCACACTCCCTATGACCTTTGAAAAGGTACAAAATCAAATGTCAAGTACTTTCGAACTTTTGGGAGTAAATGCTACATTTTTCAGGATAGGGAAAAGTTGGGTAAATTTGACTCCCGTAGTGAAGAGGGAATCTTCTTAGGCTATTCCACAAACAGTAAAGCATATCGTGTTTTTAATAATAAAACATCTACTGTTATAGAATCTATAAATGTTGTCATTGATGATGAACCTACTATTATACATGTTGATAATGATTTTTCTATTTCAGGTGAACTCAATGGCGAACTGAGAGCCAAAGAAACTGAAAGGCAACCTAAGCAAGAAGGAGCTGAAGCAACTGTTGAGAAGAACCCCACCAGTGTGAAACAGGGTTCTCAGCTACAAGAAACTGAACCCAAAGGTTCTTAGAAGAAAGGACTGGAACACTTAGCAAGGGTGAAACTCAACCATCTAGTAAGTCAAGTCCTTGGCGAAGTCACGGACATGATGTAGACTCGGCGACAAATGCGGGATGAGGTAACATTTATGTGCTATGTGTCTTTAATTGAGCCAAAAAATATCAATGATGCCTTACTTGATGAATGTTGAACTAATGCCATGCATGAGGAACTAGAACAATTTACTAAGAATAATGTGTGGGAACTAGTCCCTCGGCTCTCTTACAAACTAGAACCAAATGGATATTCAAGAATAGAACAAATGAATTTGGTGAAGTGGTTAGGAACAAAACTAGACTTGTAGCACAGGATTACACTTAGGTTGAGGGAATTGATTTTAACGAGACGTTTACCCTGGTTGCACGTCTTGAATCCATTAGAATAATTTTTGCTATTACATGTAAGCTTTATATCAAACTGTTCTAAATAGATGTCAAAAGTGCTTTCTTGAATGGTGACCTTAAAGAAGAAGCCTATGTTGAGCAACTCAAAGGGTTTGTCGACCCTTCCTTACCTAATCATGTCCTGAAACTTAGGAAAGCTCTTTACGAGCTAAAATAGGCTCTTAGAGCTTCGTATGACATGATGACCTTGTTTCTGTTTGAGAAAGAATTTTCTAGGGGTGGCATCGACAGAACTTTGTTTATTTATACCCAGAACCATGACATTCTAGTAGATCAAATTTATGTCAATGACATAGTTTTCGGGTCTACTGATGACTTGTTGGTGAAAAAATTTTCCACTGAAATAAGCAATGAATTTGAGATGAGCTTAATGGGTGAATTAAACTACTTTTTAGGTCTTTAGATTAAACAAACTTTATCTGATATGTTCTTCTCTCAGTCTAAGTATGCTAGGAACTTGGTCAAGAAGTTTGGTTTAGAAAATTCTAAGCATGCTAGGACCCCTATGACTGTCACCACTAAGCTGTCAAAAGACAAGTCTAGTAAACCTGTTGACCAGACCATGTACCGTTTGACAGTCTGACATTACATTTAGTGTTGAAGTTTGTACTAGATATCAAGCTTGTCCCAAAGAGTCACATCTTCAGACTATCAAATGTATCATTAAATATGTGAATGGGACTTCTGGGTATGGGATTTAGTTCACTTATGATACAACTGGTAACATTGTAGGCCTTTCTGGTGCCGATTGGGCTGGGAGTGTCGATGATAGAACAAGCACCTCTAGTGGGTGTACATAGAAAACAATCTAGTCTCCTGCCATAGCAAAAAGCAGAATGTCATTTCCCTTTTCACGACTGAAGCTGAATACATAGCGGCTAGGAGTGGTTGTACTCAACTTCTGTGGATGAAGCATATGCTATTTGACTATGATTTTGAACAGGGTCCTATTGTGTCGTACTATGACAACACCAGTGTCATTAATATTTCTAAGAATCCTATTCAACATTTTCGAACAAAGCATATTGATTTTCGTTATCATTTTATTCGGGACCTTGTTGAAGAAGGTAGGGTTGTCTTTGAACACATCGATACTGAATTCCAAAGAGATGATATTCTGACCAAACCCCTTGATCTGCATCGATTCGAGTTTCTTAGGAAAACTCTTGGAGTCTGTCTTATTGAGTGATTTCTGTTTATCTTTTCTTTTGTCTTTATATATTTTTTAAAAATAAATAAATAAAATGAAATAAAATAAAAAAGTGGGGTCTGGTGAACTTATGGTTAAGTAGTTAATACCAGTCTAGTTGCACGAGAATCTTTGTGACTGTTATTGACCTTCATCGTATGTGATCCTCTGTCTTAATTAATTTTCGGTGATGGCCATGTCATATAGCGAATGAAATTCATTCCGATCGAATTCTATTCTGTACACTGTTACCTTAAATCAGGAAGTCATGTTTATCACTTTTCGTATTCAAAATGTGCCACGAGTTTCTTTATGTATTAGTTGACCTGAGACTGCATGAAATGACCTATGTTAGCCTCTTCAATATGAACTTTAGGATATAACTCTTTCTGAATCTTGGACCTTTTTTTCTTGCTAATTGTTTAGAAGAAATGGCTACTTATGCAGACCTTGCATTTTTGTGTGTACTAGTGTGGAGCTGCCTCAAGAATGAGCCAAAATGTTCAAATATATCCAAGAAAATGGCTACCTATGCGCACCATGCCTTTTCGTTCGTATTAGTGTGGAAGCCGCCTTTGGTTGTATGGAACTTGATATGTATTTCCCTATAAATGGCTACCTAAGCGGATTTTGCATTCTCGTTCATCTCAGTGTGGCAGCCGCCAGTGGTCTCAATATCAACCCTATTTTTTTTTGTTCTTGCTCACGGTCCACGATTAAGGGGGAGTTTATCCAAAAGTATCTTGGGTCAAAAACGGTTTGAGTTCATGTGTTTTCCAATTTTTTGACATATTTATGTAACTCAGATTTCTTTTGCCTCTAAATTTGATAAAACTTGACAGTCGTGTTCGCTTCATGACATACACTCACAGTTGCATGTAAAATTCACTCTGAATGTTCTTCATAGCTTATATGTTAGTTTCATTTATGAAAATCAGTTGAGAAAGTTGGGTCTCTGTGATTGAGGTTGATGCAACCGTACAAGTTTCCTTCGCTCTAACAGGTGTTCTGTTATTTAACCGTTGTGGTTCTCCTCACCCTCGCAAAAGTGTTTTTGTTTTTGTTGTTTTCTCTTTGTTTGTGTCGTGTCTAGTTCATATGTTTTGGTTGGCTTTGAGAAGGGTTTATGTCAGGCTATTTTTTTTTATGTTTTTTCATCTTAAGTGTGTACATTCTCTTCTGCCTAATTGCTCGAGCGGTCCTCTCGACCTTTCTTCTTTTTTTTTGTCCCTATTCTGTTTTGAAAGTTGTGCCTCACCGCTCGACAGACCGCTTGAGCGGTCCTCTCAACTTTTTTGTTTTTTTTTTTTTTGTCCCTGTTATGTTCTGAGAGTTGTGCCTCACCGCCCGACAGACCGTTTGAGCGATCCCTCAAACGGTCCTCTCGACTTCTCTGTTCCTTGTTCTTTATTTTCAAAGCAGTGTGCAATGCCTCACTGCTTAACAGACCGCTTGAGCAGTCCGTCCCAAGGTCATTCACACCTCTTGGTTTCTCTGTGTTCTCTCTGCACTGCTTCTTGACAGGCTTAACTGCTCGAGCGGTTCACAGACCGATCGAGCGGTGTATGCATTTTGGGATTTTTAAGTTCGCGACCAAGGGTTTCTCTTTATTATGTACATTGGGTTTCACTCTCTCTCTCTCTCTCTTGTGCGGCGACTATGCTCCTCTCTAGTTTTTTTTTTTTGTTCGTCGTCTTCGAGCTCGGATCTTTGAAAGTTATCCCCTTCGAGCTTTGCTTTGTGTTCGAGGTACGTTCTCTCTTCGTCTTCCTCCGTTGTTTTGGTTCTTTGTTTTTGTTTTTTTTGTCGGTCCATCTATGACTACATATATCTATATATATACATATTGATATTTTCATATATATATATATATATATATCCTTGTTCTTGTTGTGTTACATCTTCTTTGTTTATTTATTTCATGTATCTATTTTTTTTTGTTCTTGGTGTTTGGTGTGCGCGAAACCTCCGCCTTCTTAGGTTCCCTTTACGTCGGTGTTCTTGATTCTTTTGCATTTGGTCTTCCTCTACACGGCACCCAAGCGAGTCAAGTGCACCACTCCTGGTCCCATTCACAACCCGCATAGTAGGTTCAAGGATATGAATACCCAACTTAAGTTCCATCAGTCATTCGAATCACGCCCGGTGTTTTGGTTCTTTGTTTTTGTTTTTTTTTCTTTTTTGGTCCATCTATGACTATTATCTATATATATACATGTAGATATTTTCATATATATATATATATATCATTGTTCTTTTTGTGTTACATCTTCTTTGTTTGTTTATTTCGTGTGTTCATTTTTTTCTTCATAGTTCCTGGTGTTTGGTGTGTACAAAACCTCTGCCCTCTTATGTTCCCTTTACGTCAGTGTTCTTAATTCTTTTGCATTTGGTCTTCCTTTATATGGCACCCAAGCGAGTCAAGCGCACCACTCCTGGTCTCTTTCACGACCCGTATTATAGGTTCAAGGATAGGTGTGAGACCTGGGCCCTTTTCTTTTTCATATATATATTTGACGTGTTAGTTTTTGCTTCATCATAGTAGAACAGTAAAACAGCATGTGTATATGTGTTTTACGATTGTTCGGATTTTGAAAAGGCATGTTTGGTTTGGTTTGGTTTGGGGCTGTGAAACTTGTTTCCGTCACAAAGGTTGCTTTTTTCGTCATTCAGTCGACTGGACTGGGTGATCTAGTCGACTGGGTTGACAGTGTGTGGATCCAGTTGATTGGATAGGGGGATCCAATCGAACTGGGTTGGGTCGGTTGATATTTTTCAAAATTCTAGTAGCCTTTTCAGTCAACTGGATTGGGGGATCCAGTCAACTGGATCTCTGTTTGGGCGTGGCCTATAAAATATCTTGCCTTAGAAATTTTATTAGATATTTTTTTCTACATAAAAGCTCCACCTTCTCTCTAGTTTTTCAGGGGGCTCCGGCTTGATTTTTGACAATCAGTTAGTAGATCCTTACTATTCTCGTCGTGGGCTTCACTTTCATCAGAACAAAATCTCATTTCGACAAAGTTCAATTTTAGAGGCGCTGAGTTTTTGACTCAACGAGGTAAGATTCTAGACTCTCATGTCTTAAAAGGGTGCTACGTGAAATATTATGTGTTTTTACTGTTTTAAAATGCATTAAAAGTTATTTTAGGTGTTTAAACCATGTTTGGTTTGACGAGATGACTTTTAAAGTGTTTTTATGGTTTATTCCATGTTGTTGGACATGCGGATGTCAGTGGTTTTCAAAGAGGTGGTTTGAAAATAGAGGAATTCATGAAAAGTCTTGAAAATTGTGTTTTTTGAGATTTAGAGCTAACCCTTAGGGTTGAGCTTAGATTTTAAATGTTTGGTTGAGATGTGAGTTTATTTCTATGGTTATGTGAATGATAGATGGTATGTACGTGGATATTTAGTATATGGTTATGTGTGTAGTTATATCTGTTAAATCATACGAGAAACTGTATATTATGGCAAGTGATTGTCCCGCGGTGAAAGACCGCGAAGAACCTGATGATTGAGTTAGTATTATCCCACGGTAAAAGACAGTAAAAGAGGACGACATGCATATGAACTTGCTGTATATGCTTACCATTTTGTTGAACATTAATGTTAGATGTTGAAAGACTACGAGAAAACTCATGATTTTTGAGAAGTAAAACCATTCTTTTTTTTTTTAGGCTTGTGTGAGTCGAAATATTCATATTATTCGTGTTAGCATGTTTAACTTTCATATCATGATTAGTCTGTTTTCTATTGGGTTTTAGCTCACGGTGTGGGATTTGTGCAAACCTTTTCAGGTGACGGTGATCACAGGTGTTGATCTAATAGAGCCCTGGAGGCGGAAGACTTTTGTTTAAAGTTTTTTTTTATTTTTTTATGGGATCATGTACTGTTACATGTATTGCCTATTCTTGGAGGCGTATTTTGTAAGCCTTGAGGCAATATGTTTTGCATGTATGAACTGTATGTTTATTTTGAGAAGAACCCTGGGTTTTGGGTCGTGACAATAGGAATGCCCAGCTTAAGTTCCATCAGTGATTCGAATCACACCCAGTCAAAATTGAGCGCAATGTTGTCTTGAATGATTTTCCTGATAACCCTATTATTTCTGCTTTCTTGGGTTACAAAAGGAATCTTCTCCCATCCTATGATTCTACCGAATTTGTTAATCTCTCTCTAGTTAGAGAATTTTATAGTAATTTGGAGGAGAAAAAGGATGACTATGAACTCTATATGACTTACATACGCGGCGTTGATATCACTATTAGTCCTGATGTGATAGCTTCTTAGCTCAATCTTCGACCCCGTCCACTCACACTTGATTTTTCCCGTATCACATCTTTTCCCCCATGATACTTTTGATTATGGTCCCATTGCTTCTGATCTTTGTGGCTAGGCTCGAACCTGGTTTGCCGGTGTTCTTCTTCCTCAGCATGATTTGACTCCTGAGCTCCGTCTGCTTAATCTAATTATTTGTGTCAATGTTGATCCCAAAGGTCATACCTCTGAGATTTCCCAACAATAGGGGTATCTTATGTGGGCGATTTCCAACCGCAAGGTTATCGATATGAGCCTTCTCATCTACCTTGCCATGACCCGTATTGTTGGCGGTAAGGCTACGTTTGGGGTTCCGTTCTTGAATTTGAGTCTGGTGACCTTATTGACTCTTTTCAACCTCAACCTCAGCCCATCTCCAAAACCACACTAAGGCAAAGTGACTCGCATATTCCAAAACCCAAGAATGTGATAGGTACTTCCTCGGGCGTAGCAGCAACCGCTGAGGATGCTAAGCTTAGCTTGGATCCCGACAGCGACCTTCTTGAGGGGGAGTTTTCACTGGGCCGGTTGTCCCTCGTCGAGGAAGAAATCAGCCTTCTTTGAATGGATGTTCGAGATGTGCATGCAGCGCAATAGGCACCTCCAAGAGGATGTTCGGGCATTACGCAAGGAGCAACATGAGTTCTTTTCATATTTCCTCTCTCGTTTCCCTTCTTCTTAGGTGTTGTTGTGTAGTTTATGGTTGGAAGTATACACAATTTTTGTTTTGCTATCGTTTTTCTTTTGGTAACTTCTGTGCCAAACAGGGGGAGAAATATTGGTTGGTGTGGTTGGTGGGTGGTATGTTGATGATAGATAGATGCTGATATATTATTTTTGGTTGAAGTTGATGATACACTCTTATTTTTGGTTGGTCATAATGATACTACTGATACTTTGATGTCTATGTCTAATTGGATGGATATGAAATATTCTATATGATGATAGATAGATGCTGATATATTATTTTTGATTGAAGCTAATGATACACTCTCATTTTTGATTGGTCATAATGATGCTGTTGATACATGGATGTCAATGTTTAATTGGATGGATATGAAGTCTTTTGATATATATATCTACTTCATTGTGCTTTTGATTTATGATAATTGTAGATATGAATTGTAGTGTGCATGTGGTTATGATGACTTTTCATTGTAGATTTGAACTTGCGTGGTTGCTTGTCATAGAATTGCCAAAAATTAAGAGATTATTAGGCTATTCTTCCCTTGTGTTTATATTTGATATTTCCTATATTTTGGTAATTTGTGACAACTAATTCTAATTTCTGGATATAATACTTTTTTGCCCGTGGAAGTATGTTTGTTGAATTTGCAGGAAACAGGTGTCCAAGGTTGTCTACTGGCTACAAATTGATCACAATCGCTCAAGCGGTGATTAAACCGCTCGATCGGTCTTTTGCAGATAACATCTTTAATTATGTATTAGGGTTAGGCAGCAGTTATGGAATTTTATTAATTCTTAGGTAGCCTTCATGGGATTGACAGTGGGGCATTCTTAAACTTGAAGAAGCTTATTGGAACGTGAGAGGCTTCACAGTGATTCTTTAAGGAGACTTGATCAACAACACGTTTGAGACTTGAGATGAATCTCAAGTAAAGAGGACTGAAGTAGGATTCTGACGGCAAACGAGCGAGAAATTAGTGTACGAGAATTTAGCAAAAAGACTTCTAACAATAGGTTAAGGATTCAATTGGGTTTTATAAGAGTTTCTTTTAACTAAAACTTTATTTATAGTGCTAGTCTTTCAAATTTAGATAAGTCCTGTGATTTTTATCTAATTGGGGTTTTCCACATAAATATCACCTGTCTTGTGTGTGATTGGTTGTAAATTATTTGTTCTTCTATTCTTTTAATTTATATGCACAAATCAAATTAAAAAAGTTTTTTCTTTGAATTTGGCAAAATCGTTTTTCCACCTAATTTAAAGCCAGTTTACTAGAAAGGTCCTGGTAGTGTTTTGTTTGGGCACGTTTGTTGAAAACAACACAAGGCCAGAAACCGGCTCAACATAAACATGCGTCCGTAGAATATGCCAAGACCTGTCATCCATCAAGACTTGAGCACTGTTTTTGCTGTTTTTTTTTTTCCCCTGATGTTTAAACAACTAATTTTTAGAGGTTTATTTCTTTAAAAAAAAGAAAAAAATAATAAATTGTTTCACTAAAAGATTAAATTTTTTGTGATAATTTTTTTAAGGTAGATTTTGCATTTTTTTATTTTTGTTAAAATGTTTAATATAGCATTACTTTTTGCTTTTTAAATTATAGCATTTGTGATAACAACTTGATCTTTTTTATTCATTTAGATTGGAATTTATTTTTTATATTGAGGATATTATAATAATTTTATTTAAAAATTAAAAAGTTAAAATATTTAGAATGTGAATATGCTATTTTTTTTAGAAAAAAGAAATTTAAGAAGTTATTTTGTTCTTTGAGATGTAAAATAGTATATCTTAAGATAAAAATAGTCTTTTTAATCCCGATGAAAGGAAAATTTTATAAATTCATTCTAGGTATATAACAATAATTTGAATTGTTCATCGAATAAATTATGCAGAAAAAATTATTCATGTAAAAAATTAAATATTGCGAATTGTATTTTATTTTTTAAAACAGTTTTCTAGACTTGTTTAAAGATAGGTGCCGGAGATGAGTTTTGACAGCTCAGTGATTCACAACCTCAATATAAGCTCCTCATTCAGTGGTTAGCGGTTCGAGTCCCCCCTCTCTTCTTTTCCCCCACCCCTTCCCTCCCTCCCTCCCTCCTACCCCTATACTCCTAATCAAAAAAAAAGAAGATATGTCCTAGATATTTATTGAATATTTTATAAAGTTTTATTTGTAAAGTTTAATGCTGTTATAGATTTTTTTACTCGTATATTCTTAATTAAATTTTGTGTATTTCTACGGTGTGCAATTAATATTATATTGAATAAAAACATATTATTGAAACTCCTCACAATCTTTAAGCTAAAATCTTTATTTAATGTAAAATCTCAATAAGTTAAAACTTTTTCACATTATGTATAAAGATCAAATCATTTTAAATCATTTCGTAAATAATCCAACTCGTACCAAAAATTTTAACTTTATATAGTTTTACATTCTCTATTAGATTGTTTACTTTAGATTGATAATTCTATTTTTAATAATGAATTTTTCTGCATTTTTGTAAAGTTTATTTAAGATTTTTCATTTCAAATAGTGTATTCATCCACACAAAATTATAATGCATAAAATCTACACGCAATTTTGAGCTTTAAATAACTTTAGTTCAGAGTTGAGAGTACTAAGAAAAATGTATTTTCAATCTTTTATTTTCTCCTTGTTTTGGACTTTTTTTATTTATGAAGGAGGAACCACCTAAAAGTAAGGCCCTTTTGATCCACTCTTAAATTAAACTTCTAAATACCTACAATCATTCACAAATCACATGTATCGATTAAATCAGGGCACTTCTAGTAGGAGTCGAACACAACACCTCCAAATTTACAACTAATTCTAATAATAACTTTAAACCGCTAAACTATCCTGGTTGGTTTTTTGGGACTACTTTAACCCTCTCTTAAGCCAAGCTGTTGGTTCTGCCCTGCCCAAACCTTTGGAAGAAAATAATAATAATAATAATTATTATTATTATTATTATTATTATTATTATTAGTTGTTGAAACTTGATAAAAATAAAACAAGTAAAACTTTAGTTTCCAAGATTAAGTTCCTGTTCGAGATAACTTTTAAGAAGTTTAATTTTTTTTAAAAAAAGTGGAATAAAAAAAATTAGAGTGTTTAAGATAATTTGAAAAAATAAATATTAAAAAAGAAAAACATATATATATTTAACTTTTTTTATATTATTTTAAAAATCGTGCAAACTTATTATGTCACACAAATTAACTTAAAAACTCAACTCTTCCAAAAAAAAATTTAACTCTCAAATAGGGCCTAAGATTTGTTGGATGATCACAATAAATTCATCCATTCCATTAATTCTAATTAATATGGTCTCTATAAGTCCACAACTTTCATTAATTTTAATTAATGTCATAATTATTTGTACTTTTACCAAATCAAACAGTTGTAATCATTTTGTTGAAACTTTACTTTCCAAAAAAAGAACTTGAGTCCATCTTTATATTTTGTCGGCGTTATGATAATACATGATGTTAGTGCCATTCTTGTTTATTTTTTAGGCTATGTTGCTTTCATGATGGTAAAATATCCTTTGCTACAATATTTTATTTATTTTATATTATTTGATTAGACAAAGTAACGCAAGATATTCTTATTAAAATATTTTTATTTATAAAATTATTTTCTTTTTTAAAAGGAACAATTGATTTTGCTAATGATAGGACGCTAATAGAGATGATGCAGGAGGTGGTGGTGGTGGTGGTGGTGGTACCGACAACAGTAAAGATGATGGTGATGACAATAAGGTGATAGCGACAGTTAGAGGTGTACAAGAGATCCAAGAAATTCAAAAATCGAACCAATCCAACTTCTATAGGGTTGGGTTGGTTTGATTATTACAAGTAATTAATTTATTCCCGAGTTTCAAAAAAGACAAATCAATAATATTGGTTCGGTTCTTCGGTTAATCTGGAATTAACCCGAACTAATTCAAAAATCGAATATATATATATATATATATATAACCATTAGATTACATATATAATTATTGTGAGATTCATTTAGAAAAAATAAAAAGTTTTCTACCTTTACAAATTAAAAAAAAAAGAGTCATTAGATTAGATAATTATTATTAATTATTATTTATTTGTTATAATGTTATTTATTTCTATGAATTTTTTTATTAGATATTTGTTATTTTTTTTATTAAATAGATTGTAAAATAATTATTTAAACTTTTATTTCATATTTTTATTATAATGTATGAGTCTTAACTTTTATTTATTATTCATTTCAAGATTTTAAAAGTTATACATAGTAATTTTTTTATGCGCGCAAAATAATTTTTAAAATTTATAAAATCGTAGTTCCAAACCGAACCAACCCGATTTTTATTAGTTTAATTTGATTTAGTTCTATAATATGATTTGGTTGGTTCTGTGTTCAAAAAATTAGAATAGGTAAAAATTAATTCAGTTTTAAATTTAGTACAAAATTAAACCAAATCGATTCATGTACACTCCTAACGACAGTGATGGTACTAGTAGAGGTGACAAGTGGTGGTGGTGGTGATTATGAAAGTGGTGGAGAGTAATGGCAATCAAGTCCATTAAAATAACAGCGTGTCTTTATCAAAAATTTATATTATTTTTTTTCTTTCAAAAAAATAGTTGTAAAAACAAAATTTGGAAGAACGAGATGTTCTTTTAGATTTGGAATAATTATACTTACCTCTCTTAAGATTTAAGCTTATTACAGGGACCTTTCATGTGGTCTCTGAAATTACACTAACCTCCTCTGAGATTTAATTTTAACATCAATTGCACCCCAACTGTTACAAGTTTCGTTAAAATTTAACGAAAATCGCCCTTCCCACTCTAAAACTACCATTCTCACCCCAAAATCATCATTCAAACTACCTTCCCCCCGCCCAAAATCACCATTCCCACCCCAAAATTACATTTTCCAAAACCACCATTCCGTTGAAATTTGGGGTGAGAATTGTGATTTTGGGAGGAAAATGTGGTTTGAATAGTGGTTTTTGGGTGGGAATGGTGGTTTTGGGGTGTGAGGGCGGTTTTCGTTAAATTTCAACGAAAATTTTAACAATTGGAGTGCAATTGATGTTAAAATTAAATATCATAGGAGGTTAGTATAATTTCAGAGACTACAGAGGAAGTCCTTATAATAAACTTAAATTTCAGAAGAGGTAAGTGTAATTATCCCTTTAGATTTATATTACTAATTTTAGTAATAAATTATATTTTTTTTAAATAGTTATAACTTCTACTACATGTTGTAACTATTTTTTTTACTATTGTAACTACAAATTAATACATTTACTAAATACTTATAATTTTTTTTATAAGTTGCAAGCTAAATATTATTAATTTCATCAATACTAAACATCTTTTTAGTGCGCCTTTTTTTAAGGGGGGGTTTAACAAATAAATGATGCTATTTTGGGTCTCCTGAGATTTAACGTTCCATTTATTACGATTAAAAATATTTTTTACGCATTTTCTTGTGTTTAAGATAAAAATTAAAAGAATGAGAAAGACAAAAATTGCAAGAATGAAAAATATTTTTTTAAATAATATTAAATAAGTTAATTTTGGTGAAAAATAATTATAATTTCTTTTAAAAAATAAAGTATTTTTTTAAACATAAGGAGAGATACTATTACTACATTATTCTAGCACCACTATTATCATCATAGGACTACTTTCCACTACACTACTGTCACACTTGTTGCCACAATTGCCTTCCACCATCCAACCACCTAGGGATGTAATTTGGGCCCGGTTTGACCCGGTCGTGGACCGAGCAGGCCAAGTTCGGCCCGAACCCGACGGGTTCCCGTTAAATTTTCGGATTGGGTCGGGCTGGGTTTTTTTTGCCAAGGGTTCGGCCCAAGCCTTAGGACTAAAGAGCTCGGGCTCGGCCAACCCATTTTTTTTGTTTTTTTTTTGAAATTTATTATATAATATAAGTTTATTATATTCTATAAACTTATAATTTTTTTTATATTCAAATTTATTATGTTATATAAGTTTATTATTATAAGTTATACGTTTTTTTTGTATTTAAATTTATTATATTATATAAGTTTGTTATATTATATAAGACTATAAGTGTATTATTATAAGTGTATTATAAACTCAAATTTATTATATTATATAAGTTTATTATATTATGTAAACTTATAAGTTACAAGTTTTTTTTATTTAAATTTATTATATTATATAAATTTATTATTATAAGTTTATTATATTATATAAACTTATAAGTTTTTTTTTATATAAAGTTATAAGTTTTTTTATTGTATTCAAATTTATTATATTATATAAGTGTATTAATTAATTAAATGAAGTAAACTTGAACAATTGAAATAATAAAATGCGATATAAATTTTATTAATCAAAAATCAAATGTGAATAATTTTACACATTATAAGTGTATTATACATATTAAAAAAATAGAGAAATTGCATCACTATAGGTCAAGTACATCCCAACTAAGTTGGCACATACAAGCCTAACAATCATTTGTATTATTCTCTACGTAAAATACATAACAAATAAAATGTAAAATTACAAATATAAAACAAAAAAATTTACATATACAACAAATAATCTAAAAAATCAATCAAAACCTGATAATTCTTCAGGCGTTCCAGACGTGATAGACTCTATGTCTGCTTTGAGTTTTTCTTTCTCGTCCATTTCTTGACATCTCTTCGATGCGTAAAATGTGTCTCGTGTAATTATCAATACTTGAACCATCTCTGGAATGAGTCTTGATCTGTAGTCGTTCAGCACTCGTCCACCTGTACTGAAAGCTGACTCCGATGCAACTATAGAAACAAGAATAGCAAGTACATCGCGAGCTATCGCGGCCAATACTGGCCACGACAACTCGTGTTATTTCCTATAATCTAAAATATCAAAATTATCTTCATCTATATTTTCTACAGTATCAAAATAATGTTGGAGTTCTGTGATAGAACTCTCAAGAGTCTCAGAAAGTCGTCTATTTTTTATGATAGGCCAATCATCGTTACAACTTTGAGATGAATTACTTGACCTATGGGGTTATATTAATTGTAGTATTATTTGAGTTTTATATTCATCATATAAATATTTAAGTGTTTCATTTATAGTTTCATGTTGGTTTATATTACCATAAATATTTTTTAAAAAATATTGTAAATCAATATTTTTACTCCTATGATCTAGTATGCAGGCTTTTCTAAAAATATGTAATATTTCATTATAATATTTATCAAATTTATCTTTCATACTAAATATCATTTGATAATAATTT
>JAULJZ010187309.1:0-21474 GCA_032270985.1 Heliamphora pulchella | reverse complement strand
TCTTTATCTCTATCCCTCTTCTTTTGATTTTTGCTTGATTTCACATTTGCATATATAGTTGTCTGGCAATATTAAAAGAAAAGGATTTCTGAAAAAGTTTTTTAATCTCTTTTCTAAAGAAACCCAATTCACCCCCCCCTCTTGGGTTGCCTAGCTCTAACATTTTCTTGGAGCTGTACTTATGCAGATGGATCGGGACCGAGTCAGATACACTTGGTTCTTTAACCATTTTTGCCATTTCCAGTGCATCGAGACCCGCTACTATGAGTGGGTCGCCCGAGGCTTTCTGATGTATATGTTCGGTACCTCCTTGTTCTCGAGCAAAGAGAATACCATTCATTTGCATTACTTGGGCGCCCTGGCTCGTCTGGACCGGGTCGCTTCATTCGACTAGGGAGGAGCTGCCCTCGCTATTCTCTACAGTTTTATGAGGACTCTCACTCGGTTCCCCCAAGAGCTTAGCATCGGGGGATATTAGAGGGTCTGGGAGGTATGATTTAGCTTATGCACTTTTTCATTCATTTCTGTTTACCCATTATTTGCTCGCTGACATCTTCTTATTGCAGCTTTGGACTTATGAGTTCCTCGGGCTTCATGTCCCGGTGAACTCATCGGTGGACCCTTCAGTTATTCCCCGTGCAGCTTGGTCGTCCCGAGGGTTGAAGGAGAAGAAGGCTGGGGGGAAGGACATCGACCGGTTTTGGGTGTCTCTAGACCGGATGACCCCCGACCAGGTATCATTATTTCCTGCTTACTGCATTGTACATTACTCACTGCATTATACTGCTCACTACACTGCACTGCACTGTACTGTACTATTTATGTTCTTTTCTACTCTAGAAACTGATTACTGTATATTGACTGTTATACTGCACTGCATTTATTGCTTACTCTTCATTGCATCGTACCATATTTTGAATCAATGTAGGTCCACTAGGATGTCTAACAGGGAGTAGAGGATCGGGCCGGCGCAGACCTGATGCGCAGTCGTGATGTAGCTTTGAGACGTATCTTACTGGAGGGACCATTTGGCTGAGAGTATTATCATGAGGAGTGAGTGGTCTGCTAGTCGATCGGCCTGGATCACTTTTTAATTTCAGTGGTCCCTCCAGCTTGCATGCGCCGAACCGATCACCTGGGCCAGGTCAATCTATTATTGGAGCTGGTGGGGATGCATGCCACCGAGCTTCTAGTGCCAGAGGGGGACTACACAGCCTGGGCCCGGGCCCATCTGCTAGGACCACTAGGAGGATGCTGATGCCGGTGCTGTTGGAGCCGCTACTGCCAGAGCTGCTGCTGATGTTGCTAGTGGGATGAGGGGCCCAGAGATCCCATGGGATGTTCAGACCGTAATGTACGGCTTCCCATTTCCTCTATCGGTCCTTGTTTTGCCAGCACTGGAGTTCAGGGCTGACATCGGCTAGGTTTGCCTTTTACCTTTCCTTCAGTTACTTACTCTTCTTACTTGTCTATTTTCCTTGAACTGCTTTCTTCTTTGCAGATTGAACAGGCCTGGTTAGACCATACGATGCTAATGGTCACCAGCATGAGGGCACTGGTTTGGCAGATGGACGCCTCGATACGAGCAGTCGACATTTCTTTTACGCCAGTGACCATTGTGAGTATCTTACATGCTCTTTTCAAATTTTTGGCACTTTTTGTCATTATCCTGTTCTGAGTCTTACTTCTCTTTTGACAGCCCCCAGTTCCAACTACCGGCATAGTACCACCACGTGCTCCTACTCCTTCTTCTGCCCCTGCCCAAGGTCATGGTTCCCGGGCATCTTCTCAAGCTCGCTCTAGGGGATCTGACTCCTCCACTCGGAGTCGCTCTAGATCTGCGTCTTCTTATTCTGATAGCGACGGTGATGATGACGACATTGAGAGGCTTTTAAGGAGGTTAGCTTGAACGAGGCCGGCCCTTCTTCCCGCTGGGTCCGCCCGAGACATTCTTGACAGAGAGCTCCCATCCCCAGTTATTTCTTCTTTATATTTTCATTTAGATACATTTACTTTTTATAGGCCTGCGTGCCCCGGTTTCATATATTTACATACATTTGCTTGATCCATGAGCCTGCTTGCCCCAATTTACTGTTTATTAGGCTTGGATGCCCCAATTTTTACTCTGATACATTCGATCACTTTCTGATGCATTTACAGGCTTTTGTGCTATTTGTTGCTTTTCGTTCATCTTGTATGGTTTGTTTTGTACTTACCGCTCAAACTGTCCTGGATGCAGATAAAAAGTTCAAAACTTACACAAATTGCAGAATCCACAAACTGATACATGCCCGTCACCTTTTAACATGGCGGTCGCCTGGTCAAAGGGATGATGTCACTTGTACGGTGCCCTTTCGAGTTGCGTTCGCCCATTCCAAGGTGACGGTCGCCACATTGACTGTACTTTTTGCTGCTTTTTTTACTTCCAGCCTTTCCATGCCTCATAAATACAGCTCGGAGGCCCCATTCTCTGTTAGTTTCTCTTAGATGGTTGGTCCCTTTTCTTCATGGGTTGAAGGATTTTCCCATGTCGAACGTTTAAACTTTGCCCCTTTCGGTATCAACTCTTTATTTCCTCTTATGACCATAAAGATTGACATACTTTTGTTGGGGGCGACTGCTTAGCTATGGGACCCGCAATCCCACGTCTTCCGGTTTGGTCTTGAAGAGCTATGCCCCACTGTGGAGGACTTTGCTTCTATTTTAGATTTGGCTCCTCGAAGCTCCGTTGTGGTTTTCATTTTCTTTCTTTCGACCCGTCAACAAGTGATACAGCTCTGTGACCTGTCTAGGATGGAATCCTCTCTTCTGACACAAGATAACTGTCTCGACATACCCTGGATCATTGACAAATTCTTCCCTACCGGTGACCTCAATGACCTCAGTTTTTAGCTGCGGTGACGTTATGCTCTTTGCTTCTGTCTTCTTGCCCAGTATCTCCTCATTTCCTCTGATAGATGAGTTAGCTGTGCATTGGTTGACATCGCGGGTCAGATGTGGATGGGAAAGGATTTTGTGCCACTTGTCTTAGCCGAGACACTACTGGGCCTAGATGCCGTTCATCGTGGTGAGACCACTACTTTTGCTGGCAGTTCCTTGCTCCTTCAGGTAGGCCCAAAACCTTTCTTTCATCATACTTTTGTCATTTTGCAAGGCTTTTCCCTCACTGTTCTCACTTTTACTGCAGATCTGGTTGATAGAGAAGGTAAATCTTGTACAGAAACCCCCTACTGATAGACACGGTTCCGCAGCTTTCCTTTACCGCCCCTATTATCAAATATGCACCACTACGCAGCCTGGCGACAGTACCTCTCATCCCTGACTGGCTCAGATATCATTTGGTAGTGCCCCTGGTGGCGAATCCCTGCCATGACTCTGACTACCATGGACCACCCTGGCATCCTATTGATTGGTCTGCGTCATACTACTTTTTATTACCCCCATCAGATCATGCGGCAGTTCGATCGCAGTCAGATCATCTTTCCCAGTGTCCAAGGTCATTTTTTCATCCATACTGCGGGCCCCATTTCTAGCATTGTATTAGGATGCCTGGCCATCTCGTTCACGGATGGAGATGTAGGAACTTCAGTGTCCTAAGCTTCCTAATGAGTACAAGACATGGCTGATGCAAGATAGGGAGAAGAAGGATAAAGAAGACGGAAAACAGGCAACAAAGAGGAGAAAGACTTGAGGTCTCTTGCTTTGTTTTAAGGATTTCACAGTTTTCCTTTTTATTTTGTTTTGTAAAGCTTAGGACTTGCGTGCCCTTTCCCTTTATTTTCAAAATTTGTAACTCTGATTAAAGTAATGAAAACTCCCACTTTATGTTTAAGATGCTTCAAATTTATCTCAAAGTTTGAATGACTTCATTATCAAAATTCAAAAAAAAAGGTAAATTTGCATTGGCCTTACTCGGATTTAAAATGGTTAAAACAAAGAATGTGGCTGGACTTCTTAAAAGAAGCTGCCTACGTATCCCAAAAAGATGAAATTAGGCCGTAACGTAGTTCGGGCTCGGTTTGCACTCGGGTATTGATGCTCTCCTTTTGTGATGCCCCAACTTTTGCCAAGGTCGCCCTTTTGGATTTTCGGCCTTGTGGGCTGCTCTAACTTTTTCCTGAGTTGCCTTTTTAGTTTTCAACTCAGTGAGCTTTTATTTTTTCTTTATTTTTACCTCAAGGGTAGTACTTTTTGAGTTGATCAAGGTTAACTGAAGTAGAGAATACATTGCCATCCAAATCCATAATAATGACTGTGCCACCGGTCATGATGGTTTTGATGAGAAACAGTCTGGACTAGTTTGGCTTGAACTTGCCTCTCGGGTCGAAGATAGGAGCTCTGATTTCCTTAAGAATCAGATCTCCTTCTCTTAGATCCCAGGGCTTGACTTTCTTATTGAAGGCTTGGGCTATCCTCCTTTGGTATCCTTGTACATGAAACAGAGCCTGCAGTCTTTTTTCATCAAACAAGAGCAACTCTTCCATCCGGTTTCTCTGACATTCTGTCTCTAGAATATTGGTCTCAGCCACTACTCTTAGTGAAGGGATTTCCACCTCATTGGGAAGTACAGCTTCCATCCCGTATACTAAAGAGTATGGCGTAGCTCATGTTGAAGTTCTGATCGACATCATGTATCCCCAAAGTGCAAATAGTAGATGCTCTGGCCAATCCTTATGTGAGTTGATCGTCTTTTGTAGGATTTTCTTGATATTCTTGTTCGCTGCCTCGACTGCCCTATTGGTCTATGGCCGATATGGTGAAGATTTGTAAACCACTATTTGGTATTCCTCGAAAAGATCTAAGACCTCCCCTTGAAAATGCGAGCCATTATCTGAGATGACCTCATGCGGAACTTCATACCGGTAAATGATGTTTTTCTTGATGAACTTAGCAACATGAGAGGCTTTCAATACTGAGTAGGAGGCAGCTTCCACCCACTTAGTAAAGTAGTCAATGGCCACTAGGATGAACTTATGCCCATTTGATGCCTTCAATTTTACCATGCCGATCACATCGATGCCCAATACTGAGAATGGCTATGGTGACGTCAGGTTATATAGCTGAGATGGAGGAACGTGCATAAGATTTGCATGAATCTGGCACTTATGACACCTTCGCACGAACTGTATATAGTCTGTCTCCATTGTCATCCAAAAGTACCCTTGTCGCAGGATCTTCTTGGCTAACATGTTTTTGCTCATGTGTGTCCCATAAACTCCGACGTGGAACTCTTTCATCAATGCTTGGCCTTCTTCAACGTTTACAAAAGCTTGTTGACCCAAGAATGTCCTCATTTGTATCGTCTACCACCGCAAATGACAAACTGTGCAGATAATTGTCGTATCGCCCTTTTGTCCTTTTTGCTAGCAAACTTGGGGTATTCTCTTTTCTCCACGAAGTTCTGAATGTCAAAGTACCATGGAAGGTCGTCAGCGCTTTCCTCGATTGCAGTCGTCGTCTCGTATGCCTATTTTCTTTTCTGTTCAATTATCAAAGGCCTCATTCGGACTCTAGGTGGTATGTCAATCATGGATGCTAGGGTGGCCAGTGCATCGGCGAATTTGTTTTGTAGTCTTGGCACATGGGTAAAGATCACTGACTCAAAGCACGGTATCAGCCTCTCTAGTTCTTGATGATAGAGAATCATGGTTAAGTCCCTGACCTTCCATTCTCCTCTCGCTTGTGAAACTACCAATGTTGAATCACCAATGACTTCCAGCTTCCTTGCTTCTAACTCTAAGGTTGCCTCCAATCCAACTAAACATGCTTCATACTCAGGCTGATTATTGGTAACTTCAAAATTGAGCTTTAATGACAAAAGGACATGCGATTCATCGGGAGTGACAAGAAGGACTCCTATTCTATAACCATATTGATTGGATGCGCCATCAAAATATAGAGTCCACTTGTCATTCCCGACTTTCATCAACTGTTTGTTAGGAAACTGGAACTCTGTGTCTTCACCCCCCTCAACTGGTTGGTCAGCCAGGAATTCTGCCATTACTTTGCCCTTGACTGACTTTCGGGTGACATATTGAAGATTAAACTCTGATAATATAGCAACCATCGAGCCAACCTTCCTATTAGTGAAGGCTTTTCAAATAAGTACTTCAACGGGTCCATCCGGGAGATGATATTCACTGTGAAAGACAGCATATAATGCCTCAGTTTTTGGGAAGCCCAAACCAAAGCCCAATATGTCTTCTCCAGTGGTGTGTATCATATTTTTGACCCTGTCATCTTTTTGCTTAAGTAGTAAATAGCCTTTTTGATTCCAGTTTCACCTTCTTGTGCCAGCATACATTCCATAGCTGAGTCAGTCACTGACAAATAGAGGATCAGTGGCCTATCAGGTTCGGGTGAAGCTAAAACAGGTAGATTTTATAGGTACTGTCGTACAACATCAAAGGCGTCTTTCCATTTCTGATCCCATTCGAATTCAACTCCTTTCTTCAACATATAGAAGAGCGGCTCACAAGTAGTTGTCAGTTTTGCGATGAACTGACTAATGAATTGTATCTTACCCAGAAAGCCCCTGACTTCTCGCTCGATCTTCGGAGGTGGCATTTCTAAAATTGCTTTGATCTTTGAAGGGATCACTTTGATCCCCCACTGAGTGATCATAAATTCGAGCATCTTTCTGGCAGTGACTCTGAAGGCACATTTTGTAGATTGAGTTGCATCTTGTATTTTTGAATCCTTTCAAAGAACTTTCACAGTGCTGTAACGTGGCCATCCCGATCCTTGGACTTAACTATCATATCATCCACGTACACCTCAACCTCCTTATGTATCATGTCATGCAGTAAAGTAGTGGCAGCCCTCTGATAGGTTGCCCTTGCATTCTTCAAATAGAACGGCATCACATGATAGCAATAGGTGCTCCAAGGCGTGGTGAGCATCGTCTTTTCTTTGTCCTCGAGATCCATCAGAATCTGGTTGTACCCGGAGAAGCCATCTATGAATGATAACAAGGCATGCCCCGTTGTACTGTCTACCAAAACGTCAATGTGTGGTAACGGAAAATCATCTTTCGGGCTAGCTTTGTTGAGATCTCAAAAATTCACGCAGACTTATATACGTCCGTCCTTCTTTAAAACCAGCACGATGTTGGCTACCCATTTTGGGTACTCAGTTACCATTAGAAATCCAGCATTAATCTGTTTGGCAACCTCTTCTTTAATTTTTAGAGTCCATTTTGGTCGGATCCGTCTTAACTTTTGTTTAACCGGTTTGGCATCAGGGTATAAGGGGATATGGTGTTGGATAATGTCGGGATCAATTCTAGTCATATCCTCGTAAGACCATGCAAATACATATTTAAATTCTTTTAATAAAGTTATTATTTATTCTCGTTCAATTAAGGATAAAGAAGAACCAATTTGTACATTTTTTGGGTTAGTTTCATTACCCAGATTTATTGACAAAGTTTCTTCAATTATTGGTTGAGCACGCATTTCTTATTCTCTTTTTATTAAAAGTTTTATTTCTTTAGGAATATCCCCGTCGAATTTAAAATTATCGAAAAGCGTATGAAATAAATCAAACAAAGCAGAGTAATTAGAAATTTTGTTCATTTCACTGAAAGAAGAGAGAATTACAAACTCGAAAGCATAAACAGGGGAGGCGCACAAACAGATTTGCCCTCAACCACAGACTCAGACTCAGACTCAGACTCAGAACAGACCACGTGCACATCATAGGACTCTAAGGTCCGGTTCTTCACTTCCTTTGTAGTTGCATCAACAATGAGCTTGGTGCAGTCAGTTGGCGCGTTGAAGCCCATCATGAAGCAGCCTGTGTCAGTTACATGCAGCGGCGCCATCTTTTCATTGAACATCACTCCCATGTCGATTTCGTCAAGCTTGTCAGCCCAGTCTTCCTCTTGAATCTTCTTTCCTTCCTCTTCCTTTTTCACTGTCTCTTCCTCGTCTGTATCAAATAACTAATGGCCGAAAAAGATTTCCAGCCTTGAAAGCTTTTGATTGGTTTCTTCGTTAATCCATGATTCTAAAAAGCCGCAGTACGGGAAATCTTCCCCTTCCTTGACAAAGTACCCATTGAGCGTTCCAGAATAATTTGGCTTTCATCCCATTCTAAGCCCTTCCAAATCTTCTTTTGTTGGTTTGAATCCAAGATCAAAACGGTGCGAAGTTGGCAATACCTGGATAGGTTCCGGAATACCCTGCTGCTTACGTCCTAATCCCATACTAGGAAAAAAGGACATTTGCCTCATCATTGTTACTGCCCGTGGGTTGATGTACATTTCCTCCTCATTTAATAACATCTGTACAGCCTGGGCTTCGTCGAACTGGAAACCACTGAGCGATACATCACCTTCACCATGCTGTACTTCCAACAGAGCTGAGCCCTCTCCTCCTTTTGGGTGATGAATGTTGTCTTCTTCGTGAATAGTCAGAACTGTCCCATTTCTTATCAGTTTTAGTTTTTGATGGAGAGTCGATGGTACAGCTTGGACACTTGGGTCATGCAATCAGGGTCTACCCAACAACAAGTTAAAAGACGCCAGTACAGCTAGTACATGGAACTCGATCGACGTTTCCAAGGGTCCTACTGATATTACAAATGACACTAGTCCCAGTACGTCCCTCCTTGTGTTGTCATAGGCTCAGACTCCTTAACTACTCGGTATGAAGTGCTCCGTCTTTAGCCCTAAATAGAGTGCTCTTCTGAGCGGACATACATTTAATGCAAATCCGTTATCAATAAGCGTCACAGGGACCCACTTGTCTAGGCATTTAACGGTAATGTGCAGTGATTTGTTATGATTCCTTCCCTCTGCTGGCTGATCTTTATCGAAAAAAGAAATGACTTTCGACTCTACCGCCGGCAAAATAAGTCCAATCAGTTTCTCCGGGGTGACATCTACCTAAACGCTGGCTTTATTCATAACCTTTAGCACAGCTTATCTGTGTTTATGCGAGGCCATCAGTAGCCCCCAAATGCTGATATTGGCTTGCATTTTTTTTAACTACTTTAGCACTACGTCATCCTCTTCTTCTTGTTCTTTCTCCTTCTCTTTTCTGCTTGGTTACCCTTTTTCTAGCTGGGCTGGCTTGAAATGTCGCCCACTTCTGGTCAGATGTTTTATCCCCTCCTTGGGATCCCATAATCCCATTATTGTGTCGCCGGTCTGTCGTACCTCGTTTATAGGTGGAGGGCTCTCAAATGCCCACAAATTGCCTAAATCACTGATTGCTATTCTTCCTCTTCTCTCCTCATCATCTTCAATAACCCATGTATTATCAGCTTCTTCCCATATGTCCTCTCTAATAAAATCCACCTGCTATTCTCGAGCGGCCCAAAAGTTGGTCCACTTCGTTTCGTCTGACAGAGCACAACCCTTTTCAGCCAATAGGATTGCATTTCATCCACATATATCTCTTCCTCAAAAAGTTGAGGAAGGATAATGCTGTCGAGCACGTGACCAAACCCGTACGGTCGGGCTGGATAATCCAAAGGTCAATCGTTTTCTTCATTGCGTTCCTCTTCTTCTTCTTGAACTGCCACTTGATATCCTTTCTAGGCATCGGCATTCCCTTCTTCTACCATATCCCAGTCATTTCCATCCATAATCAATGAACAGGCTATCAGGTCCTCGGTAATTAGAATAGATGGGCGCGACAGATGCGCCTAATAGATGTACTGACTCGGGTCCTCTGATTCCCCCAGAGACATATAATTTTCCCCAGCCTGCCTGGCATGATTTGGTAGAGGATTAATCGTAACATTCGGCTTTGGAGTAACGGATGGTGGGGGAATCACCTTGTAATCGATGAGGTTCTGGATCTCATGTTGGAGTCTTAAGAACTTATCAATTAAATGTTCGTGACATTGGTGGAAGGTGCAGTATTGAGAAGCATTAAACCTTTGCGGTAGGGGATCAGGTACGAGCATGGGGTCTAATGGCTTGATAAGCCCTTTCTCGACGAGTCGACTCAGGGCAGTGGATAATGAAATGTTGAGGGGGTGAACACCCTCCTTGGCCTTTGTTGCTGTTGACCGTTGTTTAATTGTTGGGTATTGTTGGATTGTTGGACGGAAAATGATGGATTCAGCAGGTTTGCGTCGTTCGAGCGAGACACAAGGTTGGTGGCAGTAGATTGGTTTTGGTTGGTTACTGGGAATGTCCTTCTTGGTTTTTGGTTAGGTTTGGCTTTCTCGATATCCCCAAACTAAATGGCGTCTTTGATTTGTACTCCAGCATCAAACAACTGTTCAAAGGTAGAAAGCAGCTGAGTGATAAGTTACCGCTTCAGTAGAGAATACAGATTCTTAACCACGATCCTCACTTGTTCTTTCTCAGTGGGCCGGTTTATCATCTTGGCGGCTTTACCCCTCTATCGGGTCAGGAAATCAACCAAAGACTCCCGGTTCTCTTATCGAGTTGTTTCGAGCTCTCTGGTGGTGATATCTAGTTGGACATTATAGCTGCACTGACTAACAAAAGTCGTGGCTATGTCCTCCCAAATCCTAGTTTTGGCAACCTCCAAAGAAAGAAACCATCTTTATGCGGCCCTAAAAAGTGATCGGTGAAACAGTTAGGCCTTGAGTTGATCATCAATCTCCATGGGGGACAGGGTTCCGACATACATTCTCAGATGAATGCAGGGATCTCCAGTACCATCAAATTTCTCCATCTCTGGCATTTTAAATTTTTCTGGTAATTTTGCATCTGAGAATAGGCACAAGCCACCCACATCTAGCATGTATTCTTCTACTCCATTTGCCTTTCTCAGTACTTTCTCCATTCGATCGATTTTCTCTACCAGCGCAGATTTCGTAGATTGGACAGTGTTCTCTTCGTCTACCACTGCCGGGAGGGGAACCCGGGGTGGCATAACAATTTGTGGTGCATCTTGTGCCTGATTATTATCCTAGAAGTCTTTGCTTTTCTCATTAGTATCATCCAGCTGTCCATTCACAACGAGCATACGGGCCTGAATTGCCTGGATGTAGGCCTGACACTAATTTTGTGCTTGGGTCTACTGCTCCACAGCTCTTTGTTTCTCAGTAATGGCTCTCATTAGAGCTGTCAAGTTCACCTCATTTTCTACCATTTCAGTTGATTGTTAAGACACTCTGTGAAGTCTGCCTAATTCTGATCTCTCCCAAACACGTGTTGACTGTATTCTTCTTGGCTCAATGGTAAACTTGCAAAAAAATTTAGATTCCAAAAGTAGAATAACCAGTATCAAACACTTCTCGAATGAGAATTATGACGACAGATAGCGAAACATCCCAGATACCCAAAATAGCAAACCAAAGGCAGATAAACACGGAAGCTAAAACAATGCCCCTGTTAGGCTCATACTGGCAGCATAACCACAGGATGATCCAAAAACCAGAATGAAGGCTACGAAGGAGAACAACGAAATTGTAAAGGGAAGGTTTGTCTAAATAGAGAAACGGGTAAGAATCCGGTAATGAAACAGTTCTAACCTTCCAGGGACCAGTTTGATCTAGGATTCTAATGAAAAATAGATAGCACTCCAATAGGAAAATAGAACTAGCTCATATGGGTATAACAAGGATCTGAAGGAAACGAGCCTAAACAAAGGCGGGGCTATGAAACTAACAACCCGGGAAGAACCCGAAAGAGAGAGAAACTACCCTAGAGGTTTCAAAATGAAACACGGGCATGACTCCAAGAAGAAAACTATGGCATGAAAACCAAACATAGTGAAAGCAAAGTCTGGGTAAGAACCTAAAGGCGAAAAGCTAACCTAATCAAATGATAAGAGAAAACCTGGGCTGAACCCGGAAGAGGAACTAGTAGCCCGAACAAACAATCCTAACAATATGCAATCAAAACATACAATTAAGAAACACATAATCCTACTAGGGTTAGCAATACCTAATGGGGGATTCTATGCTACCATATGTAAAAGGTCAATTTTAGTCAATCGAACATGGTACCTTTTGAATAGAGCCGGGTATATACCTCCTATGCCTGGAGTGGTGCAGGACAATGTCAAATAGTACACCCGAACTCTTTTACTGCACCTATAAAAGGGTACAGTCAGTAAGGCTTGCCCACCTTCCCAATAATCCCCGAAACGAATGAACGTTCAGGGCATCGGGTCGACCAGGCAGGGGGTGTGAAGAACAATGCACATGCATGCAAAAATACAAATGAGAAATACATATTAAGAACCAATGACGTTTTCATGTCTAGCCCTCTTATTTGATTTTATAAACCAGTCCTCAGTAGAGTTGCTAGAAAATACTGTGGCGCGGGAATTTTGGAGTTTTTAGAAAATATTCAAAAATATGGGATTGAAAAGATGTTTACAAAATATTTTAATACCTTGAAAATCATATTTTGAAAACTCTTTTTTGTTGAAAATGGAGTCGTCACTTAGTTTTTGAGAAAAATTAAGAAAACTAAAAATGGCTACTGATCTCTAAAACGTCAACTAGAGAAAGAGGATTCGGGGGCTAAGGTACGAATTGGAAAATGTGTTTGGCATCCCGTTTGCCCAACCGTAAGGTTGGCCTCTACTAATCATCATTGATTCTTTAACATGATTTCTCAAATGCATACAAATAAATAAAGTGGAGGCGAAGAAAGAACATTCAAAATCAAATATAGAAAATACATAAGATAAGTACATAGAATGCCAAATAAAATAAGTAAAGAAATAAAATCCTAAATTTTACGGCATGCAATTTCTAACTAAAGGATACATAAAGCACACCCGTATGCAATTTCACAAAAAAAAAATAATAACCTAAACTATTATGGTAAACAATAAAAATATACTAGAAGTTGTCAAAACTACTTAAATATGAATTGTTGCAAAATAAGCTAAACTACTTTAGACAAAAAACGTTTTAAAGAAAGTAACCAAAATATGCATGTTATCAAAATAAACTAGATTGGCATTAACATGAAAAAGAAATGCTAAATGTAAAATAAAAGATGTATAAAAAAAAATTCTACATTGAAAGAAAACTTACTTAACAAGGAAATTTAAAAGAAGGGTTTTATAACAAAAGAGGGTTTAAAGATTTAAAAAAAATAAAAAATTTACAAAAGAAAAATTATGCTAAAATAAAAATGTTAGAAAATATTATTAAGCTATCGAAAAAGAAAACCTAATTATTTACATTTTATACTTTCAAAGAGAAAAGAAAATAAAATAAAAGAAAAAAAAAAAAAAAGAAAATTACTATAATAAGAGAAAATTTATACTAACATTTAAAGATGAAAATTAACTTAAAAGACTCTTTGTGGTTTTTTGGGTTTAATAATATGAAAGAAAATAATATTAACATTAAATAGAAAAAGAAAAGAATCAAAAGAAAAGGAAAATAAAGCTAATAATAATAGGACAAGAAAAGGAAAGAAAATGTAAGAAAATTAAAGCTAGTAAAAAAAAGAAGAAAAGAAACTTTATAAGAAAAGAAAAGAAATACTTGTAGCGATGCAGACCTTTGTTATTTTTTTGCTATTTTACGAAAACACATATGTCATGATCTGTGAAGATATTTGGGAACATAAGCCATGCATGAAAGTTTATTTTGGAGTTTTTGTGTGCTTGTTAGTGATGGTTGAGTATGGGTTTATGGAAAAATGTTGAGTAATACCTTGTGCATATACGGTTCTATTACAGCTTTAGTAATTCGGGATCCCAGCCCAGGCTGACAGCTCGAGCGGAGGCCCGACCGCTCGAGCGGTGAGGTGGCAGAGGGTTTTATGGAGTGTGACCGCTCGAGCGGTGGGGGTCCGCTCGAGCGGACGGTCGTGGACCTGATATTTTAAAAAGGGTCGTGGACCTTCTTTTTCTCATTTTCTTCTTATGTCTCTCTCTCTAAAGCATGGGTGAGTGTTAGGGTTTGGGTTTGAGAGGTAATAGGGGCTTGTTTGGCTTCTTGGAGTGGGTTTCTTGGCCTTTCTCTCGGTGGTTCAACCGTTAAAGACTCGATCTTAGCCTTGGAGACGTTGTTCTCACCACGTGGTTAGAGATTCAAGCGATTGGAGCTCATCCGAGGCTTTTGCTTTCGGATATAATATTAAAAAGGTAGGATTCAAGACTTTCTTTGAATATTTAAGTGATATGCGTTGTATTTTCTAATTTGTGAATATAAAGACATAAAGTTTATGATTTTCGAAACCCTAAGTTTGAGTTTGGTGATAATGAGGGTTGAATCTTGGATTTGTGAGGGATTTAACATTAACTTATCATGACATTGTTCTATCTTGTAATTGGAGTGAGAAATAAGAATTTAGGGTTTGTGTTTTGGTGTTAGACCATGGAAATTGGGGCTTTTGGGTTTAAGGGTGTTGTATGGTGAAGTTGACATGATTAATGGTTGAATTGAGGGTTATCATAACCTATTGTGAATTTAATTCCATAAATTCATGTGATGTATATTAATATCTAGTCAAAAGTAGGTTTTATTGAATAAAACCAATAAATTTGTGAATTAGAAGTCATGTGATGAATAATTCGATTTTGAGCCGAGATTAATGGAAATGTGGATAATGGAATTGTATAATGAAATGGGTTGGTGAGAGGAACTATTTGGGTTGGACTCACATATGTGTGTTGTGTTGTGATATGTTAAAAAGGACCTATTTCTGAATTGTATAAGATTGGGCATGAGTTGCTCTTCGGTGAAAGTTCGAAAAACTAGGCAGATTGGGTTCTCTACTCGTCGGCTAGCAACCGAAAAAAGACGTATTCGGGTTCTCTGCCCGCCAGCTAATGATCAGGAAAGGACGTAGTTGGGTTCTCTGCCCACCAGCTAGTGAACGAAAGAAGACGTTAGTCGTGTCGGGGTCTAGAACAAACCGTTACCTCATGGGGTCTGTGTGGCCGGATTGGGTGTAATGCTACATGGATCTATACCCTCGTCTGACGCCGGTGCCTATGATTTTGAACTATGAATTGGTGAAACATGGAATGAGTTGGTAAAGCGTATGTAAGTGTGTGTGAGTAGTGATGAACTTGGGTCAAAGACACCTCAATTAGGTAATATGATAAGATGATGAAATGGTTTGGGTTAATTAAGAATAGTAAAATTGATGAATTAATGGTAAAAGATGAGTATTCCTATGGGTATGAAAGGAAAACATGGAGTAACAATCCATCTATACGAAACTCGGTTATGCAAGGAAAACCTATTTCAAAACAAATACTATGAAGTGATCAAGTTTATTCGTGCATCTTGCATAACCATCTTCGCATATCATGCATGTATTCAATTTTAGTCTTGTTCCTACGAGCTTCGGCTCATGTTGTTCAACAACATTTCAGGTGACGGCGAAAAGAAGGCAATGGAGTAAGACCAGTGGTCGATAGCTTTCTGGGAAAAGTTAATAGGATTATATTATTTCTTTGGATAGTTAACTTTTGAGAAATGAAAGTATACAGATGTAATCCCTTCTTTTGAATGGTTGGATTATTTTAATTTTGAACCAAATTACTGTTGTAAGACCTTAGGGTCACACGTTCATATGGTGCATACATGTGAGGACGCTATTATATTGATTGAGCTGGGTGTTTTGATCTTTCAAGGAATGATTTTGGCAGAAACGTTTAGTTTATAATGAATGACAATTTTGTTCTCAATTACGTATTTTTCTTCCTCAGTTTTATCCTCTCAAAACAGGTATAAGAAAATCAATTATTTGAATTAAGTTTCCAAGAATATAAGCATTTTTCACAACTTTTTTAACAAAAACTCTCGGGTGTGTCACCGTTCGAGCGGTGAGGTGTCCGCTTGAGCGGCATCCCTGGATTTCAACGTTGAAAATTATTTTGAACTAATTTTCTCATAATTGATCTAGAGGCACAGATGGGTTATTTAAAGACATAGTTTCCAACGAAAGGATTTTTACATTGGGTTGGTTCCAAAATTATATTTGGTTTATATTAAAACGGGACAAGAGCGCTACAATACTAATATTAAAGAAAAAGAAATGTTAAATTGAACATTTTATGCTAATAACTAAAGAGAAAGAAAATAAAGAAAAATGGAATATTAGTATTAATAAATAAAAAAGAAATACTAGTAATGTAAAGAACATTAAGCTAATGTTTAAAAGAAAAAGACATTAAATTAATATTACAAGAAAAAAATAGAAAATAAAAATGAATGCTAGAAAGATAAGAGAAATTAAATGCAACTATTTAACTCAAATGTGAAATGTAGTATTGATTATTACATTCACATAAATGTAAGTATATTATTATAACAATTAACAATATTAACAAGTTGTAATTGTCAAAATATATTAGCACTAATTTAATAAATGAATTAAAGAAAAAGACAATGTGCTTAGTGTGGATGTATAAACTAAGCAATTAATTAAAAATATTAAACTAAATGAAGGAAATTAAATAAGAAACAAAGTTAACTACACAAATGAAAGAAATACGTAAATTGAAATTGAATTTAATTCGATCACTCCAAAAGAGAGAGAATGGAGTTAGAAGGATCGGGGATCCAAACAAAATACCTGGATTGCTTAGGAATCCTCAAGTTGGGGGAATGTGCTTCAATGGTACAATCCTCGGGTGGTGATCCAAGCAAGGCTTTCAATGTAGGCGTCGGAGATTCAAATCTCGGTATTTCGGCAGGGCTTTGGCGTCGGGACTTGAAATTACTCAGCAACTCGGCAAAGCTTCTCTCACTAAACCTCTCACTAATGTTCTATCCTTGAAAACGTACTAGGGGTATAGTATTTATAAAATTCTTCAACCAATGAGGTGTTACCACGTTTTGGAACATGTCAGGCCATTTGGAGTTGGCGGTCGCCTGGTTCAACACGGCGGTCGCCATGTTTAAACAAAGTTCCATAAGGTTCTAATGGCGGTCGCCACAATGTAAGTTGGCGGTCGCCATGCTGGAAGTGGCGGTCACCAGTTTTGGCTAGGATTTCCAAGAGGTTCTATTGGCAGTTGCCTCAATGAACATGACGGTCGCCACTTTGGGAATGACTTGCATAACATGTTATTGATGATTCAACAAAATTTCATTTGGTTTGAAAGTTTTTGGATGATTGGGTTCAAGTACCGAGCTTGGATCACTTCCCGAGGATCAAACTGAAGCACTATTCCACCTATTTTCATCATCGAATTCACCTAAGATTAAGCGGGATCAAATTGGGGTGTCTACAGTTATATGTGGTTGTGAGTTTAAGATTCTTTTTGACATCATATGGTTGACAGTTCTTTTATATACTCTCTATAATTGATGTTTGGGATTAGAAACACACCTATGCACATATTTGTTTTGATACACCTCTTTTTCAAAATGTTTATGAATTAGTGTTGCAAATCATCTTCAATTTGTTCACTACAAAGTTGATTGAATGCCTAACTTTTACATTTGCATTTTATGTTTAAGGCATATTGATAAAGGGAGAACCCTTGTTGAAAAATATTTTCAAATATTTTTTAGAAAATGGTGAAATAGTTGTAATTATCAAAAAAGGGAAGATTATTAGCTCAAGGGCTTTTTTATTTTGATTTTAATGATTTTTATATTTCATTTTCTAAGTATAAATGGATTTCAAAGAATAATATTTTATGTTTTCGAAATGAAAGTGTTAACACATTTTGAACATTTGAGCTAATACCTTTAACAAAAAGAAATGACTTAATTCTCAAAAGGATTAAAATACTTAAATATTCTTGAAAGAGAATATTTTGTATTAAACCCAATTAAAATTTAAGTCAAACACTTTTAAGGTAAAGTATACTTAAAGCATATCGAATGTGTAAACACATTTGAACCAATGGTTTGACACCCTAACAATTTTATAAAGTTGTTTTCAGGTATCAAAAGTTAGTGTCGACACAAATAAATTTTGTGTCAACACAAAAGAGCCAAAGCTCTCAAGACCCAAAATGAGTTAACACAAATAGACTTTGTGTCGACACAAAAGTGGTTCCTCACTTTTGGTATCTGGTCTTTTGAGTCGACACAAATAGAAAATGTGTCAACACAAAAGAACCGAGGCGGCCTACAGATTTTGGGTGTCGACACAAAATAGAAGATGAGTTGACACAAAAGTCCTGAGCCCACCTAAAGAATTTGATGTCGACACCAAAGTCCAAAAGTGTCGACACAAATATACCGAGGGTTCCTATAGATTTTAGTGTCGACACCAAAGAAGACTTGAGTCGACACAAAGTGCCTCCTCCCAAATTCTGAAGTTCAAATGAGTTGACGCCAGATCCAAATGTGTCGACACCGTTGTGCTGGTGAGAAAGTTTGCAGAAATTGTGTCGACCCCTTAGAAGAAATGTGCCGACATAACCACTTAAATGACTTGCCCTAGACATTTTGTGTCGACACCAAAGGCTTTTGTGTCGACACTTGTGACGCAGATTCAAATTTACGACAGACCTCAGCGGTTAGATTTTTTGCATTTATTGCTTCCACCTACCTCCAATGGTCATGAATGCACAAGAGCTTATATAATGAGTAACTTCTTAGCATTTAATCTCTCTAGAGACCTATAATCACTGTTCTATTGCTTAGATCAATTTCATTACTCTCAAGGTCATATTTATTGCTGAAGCTCCAGCTCTTGATCTTCATCTCTCTTGATCTTCTTATTTATTGTAATTCAATTTCTGTAAAGAGAGTGAGTGTTTCTCATTAATTCTCTCATTTATTGTATTCAAGGGTGAGTCACCCTTTATCCTTTGAGTGAGTGAGTAAATATCATCAAAGAAGAGTTCAAGAAAGATTATAAGAAAACATGGGCTTATTTTCATAGGATCTTCTTGAAACTGAAATAGGCTTTTGAATGTGCCCGTAAATATTCGTTTACTCAAGCGAAGTCTTGAAGTTGTAAAGGCTTGGAATGCACCCGTGAAGCATTCTCTATAGTGAGAATACTCAAGGGGTAACTTGAGAAGTGGACGTAGGCTTGGAAGAAGCCGAACCACTCTAAAATCCTTGGTGTTTGGTTCTATCTCTCTATCCTTAACCTTTTTCATATTTGCATTGCTTTAATCTTTGATTGTTTTTCTATAATTGTTTATAATATTAAAAGGTTTTCAAAAAATTTTAAATATTGTTATTAATTTTTAAGACCCAATTCACCCTCTTCTTGGGTTGTCTAGAACTAACAGAAACCAAAGAAGAGAAAGCGGCACGTTTAAAGCGAGAAGCAGATCTTGCCTTGGCTGCCATCTTTGTAGCCATGGCAGCAGCAGAAGCCAAAGTTGAACGAGCTCGATCATCCAAGGAACGAGCCTCTGAAAGCAAACAGAAGGCTGAAGCGAAGAAGCAATTCAAAAGATTCATGGACGACCAATGATTAACCCTTTTTTGACAATTCCAAAAGGGGATACAGTGGAGTGAAGGGCAGTGAAGTGTGAAAGGCAAAGGCGGAGAAAGTAAGGAGAAGTACAAAACATTACCAAACATTCAGTAGTCTTTTTTTATATTGAAGGAGAAGTTGTAATGGTTTAAACATTTCATGTTGTTGTTGTTTGTTTATGGTGATAAAATGGTTTGGTTGAATAGTTTAATGGTTTAAATTTTTATGCTTATGGATAAATATTTGTGTATGATAAATTCCTTTTGATAGATCATCTATATGTTTGACTTCATGAATTTTGAAAAAATCACTTTGCACATAATTGTTGTGATGCACATATTTGTCTATGTTTATATTGTCAATTATCTTAAAATGCATACTATAATGTTGTTTTAATGTCTAGCCTTTGTGATCTCATATCTTATTTAAGATATATCGATTAGGGGAGAACTTTTGTTGAAAAATCTTTTTAAATATTTTTTAAAAAATGTTGAAATGGTGGTAATCATAAAAAAAGAGGAGATTATTAGCCCAAGGGCTTTTAATATTGATTTTGATAATTTTCATAAATTTATTTTCTAAGAATAAATGGATTTTAAAAAGGATAATATTTATATTTTTTAAAAAGGAAGTGTTGACACATATTGAATATATGAGTTGACACCTTTAGCTATAAGAAATGACTTATCTCTGAAGAGTATTAAAACACCTAAGTATTCTTGAGAATACTTTATGTTGACCCCAATTGATAATTGAGTCAAAACTTTAAAGCAAAGTATACGTGAAGATATCAAGTGTGTCAACACCTTTGAACAAATAGTTTGACACCTTAACTTGTCGTTGAAGTTGTTTTTAGATATTTTGTATCAACACAAAAGAGCCGAAGCACTCTGGACTCAAAATGAGTCGACACAAATTAAATTTGTATCGACACAAAAGTGGTTCCTCACTTTTATTATCCAAAACTTTGAGTCGACACAAATGCCAAATGAGTCGACACAAAAATAACGAGGCCACCTGCAGATTTTGGGTATCGACACAAAATTGAAGATGAGTCGACATAAATATCTCGAGCCCACCTGAAGAAATTTGGTGTCGACACAAATATACCGAGGGTTCCTGTAGAATTTTAGTGTCGACACCAAGAAGATTTGTGTCGGCACAAATGGTCCTGTCCCGGATGCTGAAGTTCAAATGAGTCGACGCAATATCCATTTGTGTCGACGTCGTGGTGTTGGTGAGGAAGATTGCAAAAATTGTGTCGACACCTCAGAAGATTTATGTCGACCCAATCATTTGAAGATTCATGCCCTAGACATTTTGTGTCGACCCAAAAGCCTTTGTGTCGACACCAGTGATGGAAATTCAAATTCGCTGCAGACTTCGACGGTTAAATTTTTGGCATTTAATGCCTTCACCTATCTACAACGATCATGAATGCTCAAAAGCTTATATAAGGAGTTACTCTTCAGCATTTAATCTCTCTAGAGACTTATAATCACTGTTCTATTGCTTGATTCAAACTCAAAATGTTCAAACTCTCATTTATTGCGAACTCCAGCTCTTGATCCTCATCTCTCTTTACCTCTTAATTTATTATCAATCAATTTATGTAAAGAGAGTGAGTGTTTCTCATTTAATTACTTCATTTATTGTATTCAAGGGTGAGTCACCCTTTATCCTTTAAATGAGTGAGTAAATCTCATCAAATAAGAGTTCAAGAGTGATTAGAAAAAAATAGGAGATTGTTTTCATTGGATCTTCTTGAAGCTGTTATAAGCTTTTGAATGTGTCCGTAAACATTCGTTTGCTCAAGCGAAGTCTTAAGATTGTAATGTTAGGGTTGGTATACTAAAAACCATATTTTTAGTATTTAATTTTTTATTTTATGAGAATCTTTAAGAGCAATGTATGTGTATCATTTTTTTGATATGCATGGATGTCTAATATTTTGTATAATATTTAATCTGGTGTGTAGAGTACAGTTTATACACAAAAGACCAGATTTTAGGTTCTTGCAGAATATAAGTCTTATGTTCACAGTTTAGATGGAAATGGACATACCATCGGTATGACTGTGACACCGAGTTTTAGTAGGCCTGTCTTGGTTACGGAAAACAGATAATAGCGTCGTCTATTGTTCCGACTCTCTGTGCTAGTAC
>JAULJZ010187289.1:0-21480 GCA_032270985.1 Heliamphora pulchella | reverse complement strand
ACAAATAATACCTAACAGATAAATCTATCTGTTTACGTATCAACACAAACAATGCAAATAAATAAATTTATATGTTTGCGTATGAACACAAATAATATAAAGAGATAAATTTATCTGTGTTCTTTATGCGTACTTTCAATAAAAAACAAATAAATTTATGTGTTTTTTATACGTATTTTGAAAAGGTACAAATAAATTTATTTATTCTAAAGTATTTTTATCTCAAAAAAACTTTACACGTTAAAACTTTTATGTATATGGATCTTACTCGTTAAAAAATCTTATACTGAATAAAAAATAATAAACGACCTATAAGTTAATCTGTACACTAATTTTCCTTTAATAAATTTAGTACGAAAATAGTCTGAACAAAAATCTAATCCCCGTAATCTTACCCTCACCTTATTATTATTTCTCTTTCATTTAATCCCAGGTATAACTCGTCCAAATAAAATAGTCAATACTAAAATTAACAAATCAAACAACCGACTTAAAAAGAAGCGAGACCCACGTGTTTCACAAAAATAGTTCCCCTTGCGCATCCCGTAACAAAATGCGAGACAATTTTTAAGTGGAAGTGGAACGGTGGAACCCATGTATCCCTTAATCTTTACCCCACCACTTTAATCCCTTAACCAAACATGCCCTCGGAGTGTAATCACATGAGATGAGAACTTAAGAGACGAAAATGCTCTATTATTATATATTATGTTTAAACATGAGAAGTACTGAGAATCTCTAACAGTGGGAAAAATATAATTCTGATCTCACTTCTACAAAAGAGAAATATACATTCAACAGATTACTGAAGCAAACTTTACCCAAGGAGCCGAAAAGTGCAGTAGATAAAAGAAGCACCTTCTGACAGCTTCCCAACTCATTTATAAATTCTGAAACTATTCAAGTTTTGTAGTATTGGGTTTCGATTTCCTTAGCAAGGGTATTGGCATACTGTTTCACACAAGTTTGATTTGTTTCGAAAACGAATGGCATTCCTCTTACCTGAAAATTTCCCAAAGTGCAGTGACTGTCAATGGATTCCACATATATTAGTGTGTTGGATGATTACAATGATATGAAAAACGTTAATTTGCAAAAAGAAATCTACAGTGCCAAATGCATCCTTCGTAAAATCAGAACAGTGATGCGGACATAGTTATGTTGCATGGGCCTTTCTAAATGTATAAAGTTGCCTCGGTATTAAATAGCAATATCGGTATCAGAGATACGGCCATTGGCCTATATAGGACATTTCCGATTGATACATTACTAAATATAAATATTGGGGGTCCAAAGTTAAGTAACGTATCAGCCGTATGGCCGATATTCAAAACCTTGTTTGTGTTGAACTCTGACACTTGGATAAGGGTAGGTGACATATGTCCCACATTTTTAGTTGGAAAATTTACCTAGAACATGTACTTACTAATTCGAATTACTATAAAACCATGTATAAACTCTTATATTATGCGTCATATGTTTAATAGAAGCTTCGAGACACCATTTACCTTCAAAAATAAAAAGAAATGTATTAAAGAATATGGATATTTTACTATGTCCCACTGTCCTTGATATCCTTGATATGAATATTAAATGAATCTGCCACTTAGACCCGACATGTGTACCCGAGATTCCATATAGCATAAAGGCATAGATACAGCTAGTGATGTTTTCCGGGTGACGCATCATATAATTGCTACAAATCTGTCCAGTTTTTATTGGATGTAAAGGTATTCGGGTTGCAGACAAAGCTTATTTTGTTCTCTATTTTGCCTTCTTGATGCATAAACATTCCCTGTTAACCAAGTTTTAATTAGCTGGCAGCTGGACCATTTTCTAAAAGGTTGGTAGTTACTGAGTACAAGTCTGATGCTTTAGCATAACTAGGGATCTGAGGATTTACAGTTTGATTTCCTCACATTTTTTCCGCATTTGTTTAAATATTTCATTTTCCACACCAAAAATTAGTCGTAGTTATGATCACATAAAAAATCATGTTCAAATATCTCCATTGCACTGCATCTGAATGGCTCATACTGTTACTTGTTAAGAGATTCCCAGCATCTTACACATGGTTGAAATCCAGTCTACCTAATTGCATTTTTTCAATGGCATAAATGAAGTGCAAATAATGATTTCCAACCTATGTAATTCTGAGTTTCTTCTACAAAAACACAACAAAACAGCATATACACTACATCAAATAACAACACTGACCAGCAAGACAAGTCGAGTTGGGGAAAGCTAAAGGGACAAAAGATGGTCAGATTCACTACGCTAAATATACTGCCTATCGCCTCCAGCCCTAACATTATGGTCCGTTTCCAAAAAGCACAATAGTGAATAAGAGCACACCAAATGCATTTATAATTCCAAAAGGATGTGAATTTTGAAGGGCGATGACACATACGCGTGATAGACCTTGAATTGTGTGCCTTAATGCTCTTAACCCTTCTCAACCCTGCCACGTTGACTTTCCCCCTTGTAACTTTCCAAGAAGGAAAAAAATAACCAAAATAGAAGGTTTGTCCCACATTGATATTGGTACAATACTGCCATTAACATAAAGGTGCCTTCTCTCTTTAGAAGTGTAGTGCCTTACTATCATCGACTCTACCGTGTAAACATTCCCACTATTTCCCATGTTTTATAACTTAGCAGGGGGCGGGAGGAATACATATTCACTATAACTTAGTTGTGTTGTTCTTGACTCGAAAGGAATACACATTCACTATGTCCCAGTATTATAAATTCATCAGTGTCGACCACTCATTGACTTTTGACCTTGGACAATAATTGTGGGAATAAAAATGAAAAACAAAACTGGGACTAAGGGAGTATGTTGGGTTCTAGAGGCTTAATGGCAATGGATGATGTTTCGGACATGAATCCCTAACCCAGGTCCTAAACCTTGCCTCTCATAGAGGATCCCAGGCCCCGGGCCTCGGGCCTTGACCCCACCCCACCCCACCCAATCCAATCCAATCCAATCCAACATGGCTATTCCTCAACCCGGATTCCTGTTAAATCCTAGAAACCATCCCATCCTATCTTGTCTTGATTTCCTCGCCATGTGTGCAACTATGCATACAGATGCTACACGTACATGTGTTAAACATTACATACGTAGAGGGTGCACTACGAGTAGAGAACAGTAAAGCAATAGAATTAATAGAGCCATCTTGCTTCTGTTATAAATGAAAAAGGTGCAAATCACAAAAAGCTGTTCAAAAAATCCCAGTAGAATGGACAAATACAGTAGCGGTCTTTGAAGACCAAGGCCATGGATAAGGAAAAGAAGTAGAAAACAATGGCTATAGAGGCAACAATGAAGACGTCGCAACATCCAAGATAAGGGACTGACAAGTATCACTATAGTTCGTTTTCTCGTAGTTAAGAGTCCTTTAATCTAGTTCACACTGATATTTGGCGTACTTTTCTAACTTCTAGTACCAATTATTTTATTATTTTCATCGATGACTTTTCTCGTTAATCTAATAATGCCTTAAAATACATACAATCTATTGTTGATTCATTTTGTGTTAATCGTGATATTATTTATCATACTAGTGGTACTCATACTTCTCAATGAAATAGTGTGGCCGAATATAAGCATTCACCTCTTTGAAGTTATTGTACCTTACTATTTTAAATGAAGGTACCAAAATTGTGTGTCATCTTAATAACCGTATGCCTTCTGCAGTTCTCAATCAGAAGCCTCTATTTTTCTTGTTATATCCTACTTCTTCCCTTTTTCACTCATTCCTTGAGTATTCAGTTGTGTTGCCTCTGTTCATGCAAAATCTCGACCTTGATAAACTATCTCCTTGGACCCAAAACCATGCTTTCCTCATGTACTCCTGGAGATTGCAATTTCTCCCGCCCCACATCCCCCATCCCGCTTTCTACAAATTTTCCTCGCCCATTTAAGGAATGGGTAGGGGAGGTATTTGCTTTTCCCACCCCTTTTTTCCCCACCCCACCCCACCCCACCCCCGATTATATAAACTAAATATAAATATGTATATAAAAATTTATTTTTAAACAATATAATATGACTAAAATAAAAAAATATACTTATTTTTTATTTTTTTACTTCTATTTCATATTTTTCTTTCTTTTTAATTCTAATTATTTACCAATATTATTATTTTAATATCCTATCATGTCATTTTTATTAGTATTAATCTTTTTTAAAGAAAAAAAAATAGTCCCAAGCAATATATTATTTTTTTTTAAGAGAGTAGGGATGTGATGTGTGTGCGATTGAGTGTGCGACCCACGGTGCGATTTGGGGAAACTCCATTTTATGCTTGAGATAAGAAGTGATGGAAAGCCCAAATCAATTTAGTGTTCTTACTGTTAGTGATGAGACTTCCAAGCGGGATATGGTTTCGGTGGGCATTGCTGCTAGTTCGTTCCCAGATCTGGCTAGGGTTTTGCCGACCGAGATTTCGCCGACTGTGATAGTGACTTCCATTAGTTCAGATCCACGTATTCAGGTAGAGGGGTCCCCTAGTTGTTTTGCCCCGGGCTCCCCTACTGGACAATGTGCACCGACGTTGTTAAATGTGCTTCTCCAGGAAGCAACTAAGCTTCTCCCCCCTCCCCCGGTCGTTTCCTCTTCTGCGATCCCTGATGGAGAGACGGTCGTTCTAAGGCGGGATGCTTTGCACCCAGTTTCGGGCAACGAGGTTCAAACTGAGAAACTCCAGCCAGTGCCTGTTGGTGATGGGGTTTAGGATGTCAGGGATACGGGTGAGGCTGGGCTTGAACAACTCTCCGAGGTTTTTAATTTTCAAAAAGCGAAAGCAACTTCCAATGTTAGTCATGAGGTGGGTTTGCCGAGCGAGTTTCTCTCGGGTTTTCTCCAGGGTGGTGCTCACCCAGGGACAAGGGGGGGTTTCCGTGGCCGTCATTCCCACCAAGTGCGACGCGTTCTAGGAGGTAAACCTCTAGAGTCTCATCCCCAGCAGGAAAACGTGGGTACAGAGTCGCCGGGTGCACGTCAAGTGCTCGGCAGAATGCCTGGTAGAACTTGGGCATCTTTGTTGACCACTTGCAGTCATTCCGAAACCTGCCTGGAGTATAATGCTCTTGAGAACTCTGAGAATGGAACTATTGTGGATATTGGAGGGGACTTGGTCGATTCTCAAGAGTGGGAAATCATGCCTAGTGGGATACTTCCTGGACGCCACCACGCCTTTCGCGTTAGTTAGGGCAACGACACGAACTTTATGAAACCAGGAAGGCATAACCGAAGTATATGGTAATGAAAAGGGTTTTTTTTTCTTCAAATTCAACAGTATGAAAGCTATGGAAAGTGTTCTTGAGAGAGGGCCGTGGCACTTTTCGAGAAAGCTCCTTATCTTTAAAAAATGGCAGAAACGTTTTTTGTTAACCAAAGAGGCAACGTCTACGATCCCAGTGTGGGCCAAGCTCCATGACTTGCTGTTGGAGTTTTGGAATTCGCAATGTTTAAGTAGAATTGCCAGTGTTCTAGGTGTGCCTCTATTATTGGATCGGGCTACGGACTTGAAACAACATATTTCCTATGCTAGAGTCTGGATCGAAATTGATGCGGTCCAACCACTGAAGCAAGAGATTTCCATTAGGTGTGAAGGTGAAGTTGTCCCAATTTGTGTAGAATTCCAAGGACTTCCATCTATCTGCGTAACATGCAAGGCCTTTGGGCATGATATTAGTAAGTGCCACCGCTATGAGCAAAAGGTAAGTGTAGAGACATCTGAGGTTCCAGTTGAGTGGACTAAAGTTGGTACAAGTAAAGATGTGGGCTTGGGAGCTCTTGATACGGCGAAGATTAATTCTTTGTCCAACGGCCAAGCGTGCGGGGTCCTTCCAGAGAAGGTTTCTAGTTTAGGGCTTACCTCTCACCAGCAGGTAGTCACTCCAGCTGTTGAGATTTCCCTGAGCTAGACAAAGCTACTCCTAATCCTCTTCTCAGTATGCCTAAGGAGGACAAGAAGGACATGAGAGAGGGGATAACTGCCGAAAAAGCTGATATCACACAACAGACTAAAGTGATCGAGAGAGGGGCCGCGATAGCTCGTCGTATAACGCGGAGCCAGTCCCTAAGAGCTAAGGAGCAGGCTTTATGTGAGGGCATAGATTCTGACGTCAGGCCTCTCATCCCTGCAGATGAAGGTTTCAGTGAAGTTCCGTCTTTAACCGCAAAGCAAAAGTCAGGAATGTCGGCTAGTAATAGTAAAAAGAAAAAAAAAAGGTCTTCTGGTGGCCCTTCGAACTTGTACTCCTTTACCTAATAGTGGATGGATTGGTTTTTTGTTGTTGTGTTTTTGCTTGTTTTTCTATCCTCGTGGGTTGTGCGGGGTTAATGTTTTGTCGTTAGCTTTCCCCCCGCCTAAAGCGGGGTTTGGTTTTATTTTGTTGAATTCATGTAGGTTGTAAGCCCCTAGTGGTTCTCATGTATTTCCTAGGGTGTGCCCCTTGTAATTCTGTATTTTTCTTTTTCTTTTATATTACAATTAATTACCAAAAAAAAAATAATCCCCATTGTAGACTTGCCCCCGCTACTTCCCTAATTATTTTTCGCTGCCCAAGCCCCAATAATAAACAGGGTGGGGGTGGGGGTGGGGGAGCACATCTCCGCACTCGCCCTGCTCAGCCAAGGGGTATAGATGGAATCATCCAGAATTACATCGATATTTTGTGATGTCACTTTTTTCAAATCTACCACTTTCTTCATTTCATCAATTAAGGAGTTATCTAACCGACCTTACCCGTTGTCGTGACGATGAGTCTGCTTTTCCTACTTTACCACTACTAGTTCATTTTCGTGTGCATATGCCATCAATTAATCATTTACATGTGTATCAATGATCTCGAGATAAGTTCTCTTTTGGCCTAACACCTTCATCTTCCACATTAGAGGTTTTTGCTTCTTCGCCTTTCTCTTCACTGGATGATGACATACCCATCAGATTGTGTCGAATAGGGGCGAATGGACTTCGTTATCCATGGAGCCAATGCCCCTATTGGAATTTTAGAACATTCTATTAACCGCTTAAATATTTTCATAATTTTAAATTTGTCCATTCAAATTATATATTTGCCCCCCCTAAATTACAAGTTTGCCATCCCTAACTTATAAACTCGCCCTTCTTTTCTCTTCAATCTACTGCATTACGTATGATTTTAAATACTCGCCCCCTCTAAGAAAGAACTCTGGCTCCGCACTTGGTGCCGAAATAAATGTACTTGTACTCAACATCCTATTGCTTAATACATTTCTTATGATTGTGTATTTTCTTGTCTTCGTTCCTTTACTAGTATCTTTTCTACAGTTTCTGTTCCTGTCTCCCATAAGCAGATTATGTCTTTGTTTGGTTGAAGACGCCCCATAGATGAAAAAATGAGTGCTCTTCATAAGAATCGAACTTAAAAGTTTATCCATTTCCTCTTGACAAGTTGTCGTTTATCACTGTCAAATACCTTCATGATGAGTTTGTAGAGTGCCTTAAGGCGCGTTAGGTGGTTGAAGGCTATACCCAGTCATATGGAGTAAATTATTTGGAGATTTTTTCACATGTATCTCGCATAATTTTTGTTCGGGTTTTTCTCTGTTTGCAATTAGTCATTCTTGGTCATTGTATCAATTTGATATGAAAAACGTCATCTTTCATGGTGTTCTTCAATAGGAGGTCTATATAGCTCAGCCCCTTGGCTATGTTGTAACAAGTAGTGAGCACCTTATTTGTTGTTTGCGTAAGGCTATGTATGGTTTGAAGCAATCTCTTCGCGCTTGGTTTGACCGGTTCAGTTCTATTGTTCATATCTATGATTTTCAGCATTCCACGTCCTTTTGTCCATCATTCTTCTGAGGGGACTATTGCACTTATTGTTTATGTTAATAACTAGCAAAAAGACGGCGTGCAAGCCCTGCCGCTTAGAAGTTTAATAAATTGTAATTATACTTAAGATTTATAATAAATAAAAATGAATAAAAAACATAGCAATCATCTAACAAAGTTGTGGTTGGTACCGTATAAATTAAAAACGTGATATAAAAGTGACGAATGCAATAATAACTCATTCAACTGGAATGATAAAAGAAAAGTAAAAAATAAAATAAGAAACCATTCGAAAGAATTAACATGAAACGAGGTATGAAATAAAATGAATTTTAAAAATAAAATAGAAAGGGAAAAAAAAAAAGAAAACGAAAAGAACTAAACTAAGTAGAACATTAAAGTTAGTGTAAGTTGAAATTTCTTTTCTTTCTAAAGAACTATTGAAATGAAAGTTTAGAATATTTTTTACAAAAACAAGTACTTTGTATACTATTGGCTCGTAAAAATTATTGGATATATAAACTATCATATATATAGGCATATTTCTACTTTATAAGTATTTTCATGAACTTTTAAAATTTTAAATAAAAATTTTTATGAGCAAATAAATTGAAATTATTCATCCATTAATCTAAAAATACTTCGTGAAAATATTTATGAAATAAAGTGACATCCAAAAATTACAGAAAAACGAACTTTAAGTATTTCAAATATATAATGTAAAGACTCTAAAAGATGAAATTGTATGTTTTATTTAATAGGAATGTTACCTATATTGAAATGATAAATCAAAGGTAACGAAAACTAAAATACATTTTACATTTGATTTGACTTTGAAGCATATATCTGTAGGATGTCATTATTTAAAGAATTATGAACTTACAAAATGAATAAATTTGTTAGTTAAGATGAGAAACTCAAACAATAAAGAAAATAAAGTTTGAAGTGGAAGATGATTTTTTTCCCTTTATGGCGTAATATATCTGAGAGAATCCATATATGATATTATCAATCACACTTTATTTGATATAGGGCACAAAGATTTTACATATAATGTAGCAATATCAAATTCAAAACTAATAGATATCCGTTGTTTTTTAATAATATTTCTAACAATTATTACAAAACACATAAAGACGCATATAAACATTAGAACAAAAAATATTTTACGAATCATATTTACATTTATCAAAACATAAATAGCTTCAGTTGATTTGATAATCGAGGTTAATCTGAAACATTCTTGGTTGAAGATGAAATACTTGTAGCATACCTCTATTAGGAAGAATGGTTCTTTCTTAGCTTTTGGTTTTTGACAAAGTACGTTTGAAAATGATGATGTAAACTTTCTCACCGCGAAGATGTTCTCATTGTCATCGATAATTATATTGATATTAATATTTATAAAAATAATGTATAAATATATCTGCAAATTGTATAAATATTTAGGATAAATTACACAGACCTCCCTTAAAGTTTTTGACAAAAAAAAGAAACATCTCATCTATTTTTTGAAATATCACTGGCATCTCTTATTAGTGAAAAAAGCAAACTACGTTTTATTTTTTTTGTAAAAGACGTAAGTACCCTTATTTAAAAACTACCCTAGCTCCACCACCAGGCTTCAATCTCTTCTCTTGAAAGCCCCTAAGCATTGTCAAGAGCATTCTCATGTGTTTGATGATAGGATTGAGAGAAACCTAATTTCGATTAGGAAGGCAAAGTCTGAATCTGGTAATGGTGATCGCACTCAAAGGAGTTCGGTTCAATTGAGGAAGTTGAAATCGGAGTCAAAGAAAGGGTTGGAATAATCTATTGGTGTAAACGAGAGGAGCCCAATTCTGTTGACCAAAGCAAAATCGGTATCTAATGAGGTTTTTGATGAGCCAGGCAAGAATTTTGATGAGTTGGGTGATAGTACTGAGAAGAATGTAATTGAATTGAAGGTGGCGAAATTGGATTTGAAACTGAAATTGAAACCGGCCATTGATGGACCTTTGGAGTGTCTAGATGAGCATGTTGAGTCAATTGAGAAGAACCCAGTTGGAACTGAGCAAATTGGATCTGATGAAACTTGAAAAGAGTATGGTGCGTGTGAAGAAAAGGTCATTTGGAGTAGTTTGAGCAATCTAGGTCACGTCAAATCTTCTCCAGAATAGGTGACAGAAGATGATGATGATGAAGAAGAAGATTGGGATGGAGAATTGGATGAGGAAATTGAAATTGACATTGAGGAAGAGAATAATAGGAATAAGAAGAAGAATGAATAATGACTGGTTAGAGATTTTTCTCTTCATCCAAACAAGGCATTTTTTATGGAAGAAAATGCTGGCAAGCTCCATAATACTACATATTCACCTAAAATGCTTTGATTTCTATTTGCTTGCACTGTTTTTTTTTTTCCAATTCCATCTCTAAAACACGAAAAACACGTATGGATTAGTTTGGAGTGATCCAGAAAGTGTATACATTTTCTTCAGTGTGAATTGAAAAATTCAAAGTAGGGGCTGTGAATGTGTATGATTTGATAACGAATGGGGAGAGAGAGAGAGAGAGAGAGGGGTAAGGGAAAAATTGGGATATCGGCAATAAATTAGACATAATTAAACTTTTTCCGTCATGTCAGTAACGGAGGTTTAACAGTTGAATTAACTTGAAGCAAACAACTAAACTAGAGGAGAGGGCAGTGATATTTTAAAAAGCAGAGGGTGTGTTCCTATTTTTGTCAGAAATCTAAGGGCATGTCAATGTAATTTATCCTAAGATTTATGAAAGTAATAAATTTTACTTCCAAAGTATATTTGATGTTTGATCTTTTTCCTTCCTTGAACAATTATTCATTATCTATAAATTGTGGTTAACAAAAGTATACTTATATTTGTAAAAAATATAACATTTTGCGTACTAAAATATGCAAATATATTCAATATATATCTGTGTGTGTGTGTGCGTGTAGTATAATGAATGTGTCTGGATCTACCTATATTAATATATATAAAGGGAGAGTACTCATTTGGTGTTCCTTTTAAAATAAAGTTGTGTAGATTTTTTAATGCTTACCAAATTACAACTATTCACAATTTAAAATTTTAATCATTCTGCCAAAATTGAACCATTCTACTATTTAACTTTTTTTTAAAACTATTTTTAATTCTTAAATGCATATATGCACACACATGTGTCAGCAGCTAGTTTTATGTTTAAATGGAAGATCTCACATTAAAGTTGATAAGTCTTAAACAACCAATCGATTGCATCAATTGCTTAAATTAAAGATCTGACAATGGTTGCAAAGTATCTATTCCATGTTTTCGACATTTAAAGAAAATCACAATGGATGAGCTTTTTTCCATTGTGGAAAAGAAAGTCTCGGATGTAGAAGAGATTGCAAGTCTCTCGAAATTGAAATATTTGAAGAACAACGAAGGAATTGCATATAGCTGTTAACAAATTAACATAGCAAAATGTCTAAATAAAAATTGTATGAAAAAATTCATAGAGTATGATATAATTAATAGATTTAATATTGCCTTGTCATTATGAGTACACTGTTACTTTTATCTTTTTTTATGTACGATTATTTTTGTCTTTTAAAATTTAGAAAGCACAAAAACAAAAACAAAGAAAGTCAAAATTAACCCTAGATATTCTTTAAAATAGCAAGAATAAAAAAGACAAAGGGTCAATTAAGGTATTAACTATTCATTTTTAGAAATATATCATAAAAAAATACATTTTCAGCAGCATGAAACTTTGTACAAAGTGGGTATTTAATCTACAACTGTTAATTGATTTAGGATTTTAGTTTACAATAATGTTAGAGACGTTAAAAATGTACTAAATTAAGTTTTGATTAAAGTATAGTCAACTTTAATAAAAAAATAACATACTTTATAAATAATTCCAGATCTAAAAACTTTTTTTTAATGAAAACATGAAAGAAAATAAATAAAAACAAAAGAGAGTGAATAAGATCCCGATTAGCAACCAGCTAAAAAGTTAAATTTTTTTTTGGTGAAAATCTCATGTACGGTTATGTAAAGTGGCAATAAGGGTGACTTATCTGTCGACTTTTCCACTATCACCTCCAAAAAAACAAATTCTGCCTTACATAAAGTTATCAGAGTACAATTAACCTTTGGATTCAAAATCACTGCTTACATACCTAGTATTGGCCATAATTCACAAGAACATTCTGTAGTTTTAGTAAAAGGGGGAAGAGTTAAGAAATTACACGGTATTTTTTGCAATTTTAGCCAAATACTAAATTTGGTAGTTTTTATCCTGATGTCAATTGTTATTGTTGTCTAGTTGGAGAGCTCATTTATCTCCATGTTACTCGTCTCAACGTTATTTATGATAGGGTGGCTAGTCAATATATGAATGAGCTTTGCCAACCTCACTATGATACTGTTTGTTGCATCTTATGTTATTTAAATAGTGATTCCGATCGACGCTTACTATATCGGACTTTTACTTCTTTGTCTATTGTTGGTTTTAACGATGCGAATTGGGTTGGTAGTCACTTTGATTGAAGGTCTACCTCTAGTTATTGTACTTTTATTGTACTTTTATTAGTGACAATATTGTCACTTAGCGCAGTAAAAAGCCTACCGCAAATGCTTATTCGAGTGTTGAATCTGAGTATCGTGCTATAGCCTATATGCCTTCTGAAATGTTGTGGTCCAATCTCTTTTATTTGATTTTGGCATTCTTGCTCCTGCTCCTATGTAAATATTTTTTGATAATCAGGCGCCATTTTTATCGCTAATAATTCAATTTTCCATGGGTAAACTACCCATATAAAGATTGATTATCATTTCATTCAGAATTTGTTAGTGTAGAAGCCACCCTTTATATTTGCTTAAAAGATCAACTCAGAGATGTCTTCACCAAACCGTGAGCTTGTACCTCTTTTCAACACTTTTCTTACATGCTGGACATATTTGATCTATATACTCCAACTTGAGTGGAAATGTTAAGAGTACTTATTCTTAGTGACTTTAAGTTTAAGGGATTAATGTTATTGTGTTATTTTGTTATTCAATATAAATAAAAGGGAGTTGAAGGGAGTTGATTATATTCCCTGAAACCAATTCTCTCTCTTTTTCTACTCTTCTCTCTTTCCCTCAAGCCCTAAGTATTCAGTTCTTCGCACTTTAAGTAACACCAATGTCTTCTCTCTTTAAAAAGGTGGTCGTGGTCGTGATCGTGATCGTGGTCGTGGTTGGAGTCATCAGCAATGAATAAACTCTCATTTGATTTCCAGTAAGACCTTTTGCTACCTGCGAGGTCTTGACCTCTAATCCTTCTAGAGAAACAGAGAAAGAGCATAAGATGGATTGATGTTTTTGCAGTATCATTGGAGATAATGCTACTACACCCTTCCAAAGTAACAGAGAGAGAGAGAGAGAGAGAGAGAGATGGGCTATGCCCCTTCAGAACCTCTTAAACCCATCACATTAGTGGGCAGATCAGGCTACCAAATATGGAGGCATATTGCCATCCCTAAGAAATGAAAATGAAAAAAAGTATTTTTTTCTTTTTCTGTTAACTGTAAATCAACATATTAAAATTATTCTTCTGTAACCGGTAGCAATATACTGGCAAGAGCCAAAATAATGGTTTCTTAAAACATGAGTAACGACCCTTAACATTTGGCATGGAACACATTCACTCTCTCTACAATCAGCTTCATTAATTCTAATAGAGAATACACATCTATTTATGAGACAAAGCTCAACCCCCCGTGTTACCAATAACAATATGATTTATTATGGAATTGTAAATTATTAAGAATCAAGGTGCATAATCTTCTGCTAATGGAACAACTGAATGTGGGCATGGGAAAGTTGATCAATACGGTTCAACACAAATACAACTGAAAAGACTTGTTTTAGTTTAGACATCCATACTGGCTTTCAATCTAGTTCAAAAGAAATAATGCAGGCATTAAGGGGAGAAAACTATCAAAAAGAGACATCATAATTTGCACCTCAATCAAGAAATTTGGGAAGCCAAGCAAATAAAATAAATTGATTTATTATAAAGTCAACTAAGGAAATAAATTGATTTATTATAAAGTCAACTAAGGAAGGTAAAAGCGTACCTCAATCAAACAACTTGAAGTAAGGGTTGCACTCTGTTTAGGGGCTATTTCCTTGTTATTTACAGAGATTGAACACTTGCCAAGGTTCTTCAGATAAAAAGATCCACTTTGGTCCATCTTTATAATTGCCTAATAAATGCATCGTAAAATGAAATAGCTAAAGGTGCATCTTTGTTGAAACAAAAGATTGCAAGAACACAACAAAAGCACCGGGAATTGCAGAAACTCAAAAGAAGGCAAAAGAATGAGAAAGTGCATGCATGTCTTTGACTCTACACAATTGGCAGGATCATGATATAATGATGAAATACCTGCTTATTCCTTCCTAAGATCAGAAATAGCCTTAAGGAATCCTGTTTCTACAATATTGAATTTGTTCAAGAATGAGAAAGTGTATGTCTGAGGCACGTGTCTTTGACTACCTACAATTGACAGGACGATAAATTGATAATAGAATGATGAAATGTTGTGTATTTCTTCCGATGGTAAGGCATCCTGTTTCTACCACATCAAGTTAGTTAAATATAACAGCACAATCTCTACCAGTCATTGATAAACTGGAAGCAAAAACAAATATATCAAAACTGACAAATGGCACATGCCACACAATACCAAAGGGTAAACAATTTGAAACTGGTAGCTCCCTTTGTCATCCCACATTATGTGTTATTTATCGCATTCTATACAGAAAAACATGCTCGTTGACACAGAGACTAATGATCCAATTGGATGGGGACACTTATTAATTCCCTTCTGTTATCAAGTTAGAAGGAAATTTCATTTCCACATAGTTGAAAGATTTTTCATCAGAAAAATATCGGACTCTCAAGTGGGAAGAGAATTTCTACAAAAACCAACTGAAGGGACACAATAAAGCATTCCCTGAGCCTCACTGTAAAATATCAATTAAAATAAGTAGAAGATTGATTACAAAATTTCTGAAAAACTTGCCAGGGAATATTTTGCTTTGAAAACAAATGAGGGATAAATTCAGTCCCAATTGTATTATAATTTACATAGGACTTGAACCCCCAAAAAATTACTATCTTTCAACAGCAATACCAAACGTTGCATTAAATGCAGCATGTTCATATTTTTAACTTGAATTGCTTCTTATGTGGTTGAGTTAATCCTTCATTGTTTGATCCTTATGTGGTGAGTTAATCCTTCATTCCCAGAAAAGATCACTGCGATGACAATGCTGGACCACATGGGATGAAGAGAGATTATATAATTTCACACGTCATTTTACATTAAGCGGATGGGAAATGAAGAACTTAATAGACAAAAAGAAAGTGAGTAATGAAGGTGAGATTTCATCAAAATGTACAAGGAAACTGTTAACTTGATGCACTTTATTGGACCCATTTCCTAACAATTGTATCTTTTGGGATGATTTTACATGTTATCAGAAAAATCCAGAAGGTCTTGGCTCCAACTTTTGTCAACCCTGTTGTTCTCTTGCTGTCATTGTGCAGTCTGTTCAGCATGCATCAGTGAAAAGTTATTTTACATGTGAGTTTGTGTGAGTTGGGATTGCACATGAAAGGGAGTACTGGCTTGATGCACATTGTTGAGCCCATTTTCTAAAAAAACAGTTTGGGACACTTGGTGATCTGACAGAAACAAAAGTAACCATCAAAGACAACCTAACTGAAAGGCTAATATCATTTCCTTAAATGATTTTTCTTAGAACCCTTGTGAATACTTTATGTGCATGAAAACACCAAAAGATAAGAGCAGATGAAAATTTCAGATGGAAACAATACATTTACGTTAGTGACAACAAGCATGTATAAAGTGTACTCAAAGGCGGTCAAAACAACCATACCTGCCGTCTAGAAATTTTATTGGCGTGCCCTTCTTTAGCCAAGTCTACGTCAACATCGAAATCTTCTGTTGCTCTCCCAAGTACAACCTAATCATGGACAACCATATCCCATTTACAATAAGAGAAGAATAATCACGCAAAAAATAACAGAAAATATGCAAGTATATTTGTGCAGAAATGCATCCCAAACCATCCTGAACATTTCAATACTAGAGAGGAAGTTTAAAGTAGTGTCATCCTCCAATGCATGCATTTTTGTTAAACTTAAAATCTGGTTTGGAAGCTGTGAGAAGCCCCAGCCAATATGAGTAAACAAGCTCAAGTAGGAGCTTCATGACTTCGTCGATGGTGTGAAAGCTTCAAGTTCATTAAAGATGCTCAAAATTTTCTGCTCATTTATGATTCTCAAAACTTTCTGCTCATTTCTTTTAAGAGATACAAACGATAATAAAATTAGTTGGAATAACTGCAAGAAAAATTAACCTGGCAGCTTACTTTGACCTTTTTGGCTAACATTAGATTGAAATACTAAATTCTTGCCCTATAATTAATGCCTATCATACAGAACATTACTAAGGTCTACGGGTGTTAAATCAGCTAAAACATATGGCTTTCCATTGTTTTAGGCATCATTAAGTAAAACGAACAATTTAACTCAGACTGCCTTTTATTTGTCAAAAGTTGTCAATATTTTACATAAAAAAGGTATAGCTTTTGACTTTCGTTGCAAACATACATGTCTGCCCACTTAATGCACTGTCCTTTTCATTAGCAACTTGAACAAGCTTTTTCCTTTGCTATCTTTGGCCAGGTAAAAGTATGAACCCTGGAATAACGTACCTGTCCTTTCTGCTGCTACCATTCAACACCGTCGCCCATTAAAGCAGATCATGTTATTTGTCACAATACCATGAGGAATGAGAAACTAAAGGCAAAAACCATCTTTAAGATGCAATCTTCCTTTATTAGCTAAGGTGATTCCAATCTAATATTTTCTATGAAGAGTTTTTGGAAGTGACATCAGAAAATTTATTAGCATTGTTTACACTTTACAGCTTATTTTTTCAAATGTTAAAGTAGCCATCTTCTCCTTTTGTTTCCTGACATCTTACCATGTGGCTGGTGTAATAGCTTCGAATTTACTTAGGTGCTTATTAGTACTCATATCTGCAATGTTTAAAGTAAGTGTTGGTTGATTTAACTGAAGTTAAATATGTACCAATCTTCTTCAGAGTTTATTTCAGCCGAAGTTAAATATGTACCAATCTTCTTCAGATATTTTCTGTTCCCATTTAACCCTAAATTACATAAATTATTCTAGCAACCAAAAACTAACTTGAAACGTACAAAATCAAGAGCTACATGCAGCTTAATAAATGCAGCCACCTGTCTTTATGTTGAGAGAAATGATAAAAATTGAAGATTCTTGTAGCTAAACCCAACTAATTTGGGAAAGCTTACCTCAGATTTCTTGATATAAAACTTTGAACGGCGGCCATACAAAACAGCCAATGCTCCCTGAGATGCAATGACTCTCTGCATATAAGAATGAGAAGAGTGCTCCAGCCTTATGATTGCCCTCTTAGAGTCTTCATGCTGATATCTTGAGACTGCATATAAAGTGAACGAAAGTGAAGTAAAAGAGAAAGAAGTAATATAAGAGTTTACACGCAGGCACAATTGAGACACACACACACACACACACAAATAAAAAAAAATTCTACTCCGACAGTTATTTGGGCATAGCAAATTAGAGTGTTCGAAAACATTCATACAAATATTAAAGAAGAACTCAATAATTATGAAGGATCCTGATGCAAATCTAGTAACAGCAAGTTTGATTGCAAAGTATAAAACTACAAACACACTGACAACAGAAAAGCCACAAATTTGCAAATGCTTTCACATAATAAACAATGTAATTTATTCAATGATTTATCAGTATTCCACCTAATTATGTGATAACAGGATCAAAACAAAAATAGACATACAAGGTGAGCAGCATGGAAATTCCATATTATAATGTTGTGCACCAAATACCTACCACCACTATGTTACAAAATATTAATTACATTGAAAATGTGTGATTATTTATTTCCATAAATGTCTAACCAAAAATAAGAGTTTTGAAAAGTTGGCAGTGATATAGCACAAGTGGGGCCTTCTAAGAAGACTGTAAGCACTGAACTGGCACAGGCCCATTAGAGGTGGAGAGGCGGCCTTAGATGGAGAGACAAAGTGGCATTGGAGAGTTAAACTTGTCAAAGTAGATTGCTTCTGGAATGTTGTGTCTTTCATCCAGGTGGAGAACTCCCTCTACAAAAAAGCCAGGCCATAAGGGCCAAGACACGTGACTTTGTACACTAAGCATGCTACCAGATGATCCATATTAGACCTCAGGCTGTATCACGGGGCTTGCAGTGGATGAGATATTTTAAGCCTCAGAGCCGTATCAGGGAACTCCAGTGAGTTGGTATGCTTCGTGTACATAGTCATACATCTTGGTCAATGCATGGACATCATCTTCTAAAAACTTATTTTCTAAAAAACCAGTTCCGCGAGAAGGGAGGGGAAGAGGCACTTTGTTGATCCCTCAACTCTATGCCTCCAAGCCATAGATCCTTCTATTGATCTTGAGCAAGGGCTATAGGGTTGTTTTGAGACCATGATGGTGACAACTCCTCCAAGGGGATTCAAAGGACCTACTTCCAGTATAGCCAGATCGAGTGTGTTTTTAGAGACTAAACGCATGCAATATAGGAAACTAGAGGAGACTACGCAAACAAGCTAAAGGACAATCGAGAATATATCAAGGAGAGCACACTCGGTCAGAGAGTAAGCATGCTCAACATGATTTTGAAGGGGGCAAGCATAGGGTGCACAATCAAATGGAAAGCTACTCGGTTACGACAACAAGTACCAAGCACGTCAATCACTAGCGAAGAAGATAACGTATTCCGGAGTAGGATCTTGGCAGAGCCAAGAAAGTGCGCAATCATTCCAAAGAGTGCCTTGCCATGACTGCATAGGCTTAAGTTAAAAGCACCAAATGCACTTGTCCTCGCCTGCCATAGCTTGACCCCACATACCTAGACCCGAGAGAGATGCATATAAAGGTGCATTATTGGCCCGATCACCTTGCAAAGTCATCATGTGGCACCATGTTTACAAGAGATGACGTCATGATAATTACATAGTAATCTCATACAGTAAAGCCAAATGTTCGTATCATAGTATTTCTCCAGACGCATTCTCACAAACCAAGAAGAATGTGTATGCATATCACTATTGCTTATTTGCGTGGTGGTTGCCATGATTTTGATTGTTCAAAAGATGAAACAAGGCACTACCAGTTCTTTTACCCAATCGCTTATCATACAAGGAGTAAGGAGGTAAGAGTTGTTTCACTTTGTCTACTTGACAAAATGAGGCGACAACATTTTGTTTTCGAGATTTTCCTCATTCCTTATATGTAAGAGCATCCGTCATTTGAAGCTATCCATTGAGAGCTTGAAAACATTGTTTTGGCTCATGATTCCACTTTTCATTGTATTCGACTTGCAATTCTTTTCCTATCTCATTCCAAAGGGTTTTGAGCAAAAGTAATTAAGCAAATGGTTCAACATAGAGGAGGCACACCTATCACCTTGAGAAGTTCTACCCCGACGAAGGCTTCTGGCTTAAGTTAGCTGCCCCCAAGCCCATGAATCTCAAAGCAAAGCAAGGGAGAGAATACCCACCTGATACAGACTAACAAGCACTAGAATCGAGCACTTTACCTTGTTCTGAAGACAAGTTATGAGACTGAGTTAAAGCTTTTGATAATCACATGATCAACCCCAAGTATGTTGTGTTGCAAGATGTCTTGTATTTGTATCATTGTGGAATTAATTATATCTTTTAACTAGGGCATTCAGTATAGAGATTAGAGACTATAATCCTTCTTGCGTATGATAGATTTATTTTCTTATTGCCATGAGCGTAGCAATATCGTCGAACCATGTAAATTCTGCATTTTTTTTTTTTGATTGTTTGATTTTTTTATTGTTTGTCTGTATGGAGATCATCTTGCTTTAGCATAACACAAGTCAATCATTCCGCAAGCTCAATGATGCATCATAAGTCGGAGGCTCGGAACAAAGAGACTACCCCTTTCCCCACATTTGGAAATTATATGATGGGTCTCAAGGGGTGAACCTGTAGACTCTTAATGTTCTTATAAATGCAAACTACAGAGTTAAACTGGAGAAGGTTAATATTTCGTTGGCAATTCGTTATCCTCGATTAGTTACAAATACCTTTTGACAAGCATTTGTCGTAACAGGCCATGTAAACCAACATCTTTGGGCTAGTCATTCAACGTAATTGCGCTTAGCCTTGACGTGGAAGGTTGGCAGAGAGATGGCCAAAATGGGGGCTGTTAGGATGATGACCTTAAACTAAGAGAGAATGGTAGTCGAGAGTTAATCGTGCTAGATATAGATTATAAAATATTCTTTAACTTGCATGGAAAAGATAGCTTATGAAATGTTCTCTAACTTGAATGGAGGTGATGAACTCCCTCTTACAGGTGAGCCAAGCTATGGGAGCCAACTCACCCTTGCACGGCCTCCATTCTCAAGGCAAGTGGCTCACCCTCCTTGGTTCGCAATCTGGAGGCCTCTCAACCACCAGTTGACCATGATCAAACCTCAAGGGTCATAATTGTATCATAGGATTGCAATAGGTAGATATTTTAGATTTTTAGCATTGTATCAAAGTATAAGGAAACACGTGGATATTTTTGAAGTACCGAGTTATGCCTTATCAATGCTTCAAGGCTTGGTCGTCTTCTACTACAGACCTATTTCTCTCTACGACCGGTCGAGGTGCAAAAACCCTCGAGAAGGTAAGGGACGAGACATCTCAACAAATCCTTAATTCTAATCTCCAAACAACACCTCTAGTAACCTTGAGTGAGCATCACGAGATCTCTCCCATGAGCACAACACAAATCCATGGGAGTTCCTAAGTCCTATTCTCAATCTAGGCAGAAAATGGTATCATTAGAGTGCCCTTGAAAATTAACCTTCTAGGAGATTGGAGGAGACCTCTTGCACGAGCCAAATGGTCATTGAGTAGAAGTTATGGAGGAGCACACTCACTCTTAGAGCAACCGTGCCCAATATAATCTTGGAAAGATAAGAACGAAAGGTGACATGCTCAGGCGGCAAGCTGCTCAGTGCATATCAAATCAGGAGTAGAGAAGGTGACACAATTGAGTGAACGAGCCTAGATCATGCCAAGATAGCGCACAAAAGTCTAGAGAGTACCTTGCCCTGGAATGCCTAGGCTCAATGTTGCACCCTATGCAGTATCCTCACTTGCCATTGATCTGTTAATTACATAGTATTAAGCTTAATGAAGACGCGTTAACCCTAATAGGGTACGCTACTGTTTATTTATAGAACAACGAAACCACATAATAAGATATGGTGTGCCCAACAACACCAGATAATAATAATAATAATTATAATAAATCTAACACCCCCCTCAAGCTGGTGCATATATATCTAACATGCTCAGCTTGTTACATATGTATCAAACCCGAGGACCTAGAACAAACTTAGTAAAGATATCTGCCAACTGCTTTCCAGTACGAACCGCACCGAACACGATCACACTATTCTGATACCCATGCCGAATAAAATGGCAGTCCACCTCGATAT
>JAULJZ010187268.1:0-21480 GCA_032270985.1 Heliamphora pulchella | reverse complement strand
TAAAGACTAGAAGGGTACCTCTGATCATGGCTAGAGTAGCTACAACATCAGGTCCAACTGGTGCCTTGGAAGCACCGAAATCAGCAAGAACATAAGCCCTGGCCTATGACAGCCTGGTCTGCGCACCATAACCCTGAATCGATGGCTACCTCACCGACTGTGCCGAAGCACCTCCCTCCACAAACCTAGAAGTCTGGGTTCTAGGCTGCTGCGAAGCCTGTCGCCTCTGTACAGATGAAGCAGCAAGCGCTCCTGTCGCACCCTAGATATTCCCCTCTCTGGGACAGTGTCTGCGAAAGTGCCCGAACTGACCACACCCAAAACAAATAGGTGGGTCTCTCGCCTATGATTGAACAAGCGCTGAACTCTGAGCCTGGCCCTTCTGCGGGCACTCAACTGAACGATGCCCCGGCAGTCCGTATCGGTAACAAATCAACCCTCTCTGCTCTAGCCTTCCTGTCGAGGCAACTGAAAGTGTAGGTGTAGACGACTACGGCTGATACGATCCAGCAAAATGTGAACTAGCCCCAGACGACCTCTGGCGCTTGTTCCTGGCCCCTGAGACTGTGTATCTCCACTGCCTTACTGGTTCTTACCCTCTCTGACCCTACGGCTATCTACCAATGAGTTCCCTACCCGGATAGCTGCTTCCACTAACTTGATGTACACCTCCACATCCAGAGCTACAACCCTATCCTTGATAGCAGGTCGAAGTCCTCTCTCAAACCTCCGAGTGCACAACTCCTCTGTCGATACCATCTCAGGTGCAAACCGCAACAGATTCGCGAACTTAGCCTCATATTGAACCACAGACAAATTCCCCTGAACAAGGGAGAGGAAATCCTCTCGGTAAGTATCCCTTGAAGATCTTGGGAAATACTTCTTTAAGAAGACTCTCGTGAAAGCAGCCCACGTCTCATCCATAGTGGTCTTGGAAAACTTCCACCACTCCCTAACATCTTCCCGTAGTTGGAACACCGCCAACTTCACCTGCAAGGCATCCTCCTCGATATCCAGAGTATCGAAGATAGTTGTGGTCACTTCTAACCACTCAGTAGCAACTTTGGCGTCTGGCTCCCCAGCAAAGGTTGGAGGATCCAATTGCCGAAACTCCCTTATAGCCACAGAAGCCCTTGGCTCAGGAACCTGTACACTAGCCCTAGTCGCTTCTGCCATAGTTCGCATAGTGGCAAGCATCTCTTGGACAATGTCAGCACTGCCCACTTGTTCTTGTGGGGCATGACCGTCTCCCTCCTTTGGAACCTGAACATAAGCACGACCTCGTCCCCGTCCTCCCCGCGTGGACATAGTTCTATAGAAAGCAATATAACCAGATAAGCTTTCCTACAACATGTTATTTCTAACATAAGCACATAACGCACATAAGCATACTATCACGTAGCCACTTCAGGTCATGTCAACACGTCTCACATACCGAGGAGAACCAACAAGACGGACTCGTCCATTTGGATAAACTATTCAGATTCCTTGCTAGAAAACACGTTAACCAAAAGCGTTTCTAACTTGGCTTCCAAATCTATTATTCCAAACGACCTAAGGCAAGACTCATCAATCCTGAGATTCAACCTTCATGCTCACATATACACAACTATCATGCTCAGAAAGCTATTAACATGTTATAAACCAACGTCTAAACACATGCAAGAAAGCATACACAATCAATCTCACCAGGTGATAAACCCCTTTCCCATGGCTCTTAGGTATTCGAACCTAGAGCTCTGATACCAAGTTGTCACGCCCCAAAACCCGAGGTCACGTTAAAATCAACCAAACACCAGTTTTTATGAAAATACAAGTTCTTATATATTCAAAACCGCCTGTTGAAAATAATAGAATACCCAACAAAAGATATCTCTCATAAACAAAGGCATACAGTTTTAACATGCATACAGTATATCGCCTTATGGCGTATAAAACTTGCCTTCAGAAACAGACATACCAAAAAGGAAAACTACTACAGTCTTCCATCATCCGTCAGCACGGGCATCACTAGATCTACTCAAGATCATCATCCACATCATCACCTAAAAAAGGTTTTGTACAGAAAATCTCACCCGTGAGCCGAAGCTCAATAGAAACAGACAATAAAGTTGTAAAGCATGAAATATGCAATCATATAGAGTGGGAGCGAACTCAACCACAAAACCAAAAAGGTTTTCCATCCAAAATCCACAAGTTTTCCCATCAGACTACACCAGTCTCCCAAAATGATTTTATTAACATAAAACCTCATTTTCATCCTTAAAACCATGTGTTGCAAACAATACAAATAACCAACCACAGTTAAGGAAAAATAGTAATCAAAACATTGTTCCCTTACGGAATGTATCATCGTGGAAAAGAAGAAGAATATGATCATATGTACCGACTTTGTCACACAGACAAAGTTAGCAACTATAGACTCCTGTTCATTACCCTAGACCCCGGCCATTCAAGACTCACTAGATAATGACAAGCTCTATACGGAGCACGATAACGAACCGCTTAATTTACGGGCAACCACCCGAGGGTACAAAGCACCCAACCAACTCAATTTAAGGGGACTAACCCGAAGGAACAGAGCACCTACGCTGCGCACGTTTTCGGACTTACACCGAGGGCAACTCGTGCCAAATACACGTCATCCCGGTACGTCTAGATAATCTTCTAAAAACTGTACCGTAGCTCAACTATGAAAATATTTTCTCAAAATAATACATTAAACATGTATATAGATCCATCCATCTACTTGGAGATCAAACAAAACATTTTCAAAATATTTTTTCTCATTTTCAACAAAACGTTTCAAAATCTGAGACTCAACCCCGAAGGCGAGCTTTAAACCTCCAAAACACCAAGTGTTGAGATTTTATCAAAAACCATCATTTTCCACCGTTTTCAAGAACACCCTTGAAAATCATAAAATCACACGTCATACGATGTAATAAATCAAGAAAAGCAAAAAATATGCTTTTTACCCAAAAACCAAGGTTTAAACATAAATATGACATTTCCTGCATTTTCTATCTAGTGAAAACACATAATTACATAAAATACCCTTATATAGCAGTAGGGTCTAGAATTCTACTTCAGCGAGTCGAAACTCAAAGCCTCAAAATTGAAACCACGTCAGAACAAGAATCTGATCGGTCGAACATGAAGCTAACAGCGTGAATAGCAGGGATCCACAAGCTGATCGTCGAAAACTAGGCTCAAGCAACTCAAATATGTAGAGAGAAGGCAGAGGAAAAGAAGAAACAAGCTTTTCCCAAACATTCCAGCCCACTGGAATACATATAGGCTCGGCAAAAAGGCAGTTCAGTCAACTGAAGAGGCCACTTCAGTTGACCGAACCTCCTCAAAAAACGTACCACCGCCCAGTTCAGTCAACCGAACCCTTCGGTTCGGTCGACCAAACTCAAGAAAAATAGTTCAGTCGACCGAAAATACCAGTCCAGTCGACCGAACCCAATGTGTCACAGCCTACTATTTTAGTCTCGGCTTTTCAGTTCTAAGGCCAACCAAACAAGCCAAAACAAGGTCCGAGAAAGCGTAAAATACATCTACATGCTGTTCTACAACTCCAAAACATAAACCATGCATCGATGATATATAACATGAAGGAACACACATCATCATTTATATATATCAAAAATAAAATGGTACAGGGTCTCACAAAGGTAGTGTAATAATAACCCTAAATTTTTAAAATGTCATTAAAAGTGTATAAGATACAATTTGGGAACCAAATCAGGCCCCATGGCCGAAATCCCCTTCTTGGGAGTGTAAAAAAAATAAAATAAAAATAAAAATTTACAATAAAAAAATTCACGATGTAGTAAAAATACTAAAAAAATTCCAAAACAAATAATTTAGCTGATAGAGGCACCGAAATAAAAAAGAAAAAAGGGAAATGTGCTCAGTATATAAATAGGAGCATCCAATGAAAGGCGCTGCGCCAGGGAAATCTATTTTTCACTATAAAAGCCAACCAAACCCAGTACACTTATCCAGCGTGGGAGGGAGAACCAGCACCAACCCGCGATCAACCAAGCCGCAAGCCACCACCGCTGAGTAACTGCCGCCGTTCACCTCTCCCTTGCCTTCGATCATCGATGCCTCTATCGTCGATTGGAGACCCTGAAGAGATCTAAAGTTAAAGGATCCATCTACAAGGTAAGAAAACCTCTAGACTTTCTAATCTCGCTCATTTCAATACATCTCAGAACATAGGATCAAAAACAAGCATAAAACTAGAAAACAAAAATGCGTAAAATGGACTTACCATACTTTTTGTGATATGATGAAGTATGCCTATGTTGTACGACTTAATTGTTCTTTGCATGAATGATTTTTGTATGTTTAGTTTTCTTTAAAATCATAAGGAGTTTGTGTGATTCATGTCCCACCTAAATGCCTTTAATTACTACCTTAACAAAAGAAAAAAATTGTGCATTCTCAGGTGTGACAATTTAGCAAAGTAAATATATAATGAAGAAATGTATCCTTGCTTATTGGGTTGTACATCTTGCCATGCTTAGTTCCATATCATTTATTGTTAGTTGTACTTTGGAATGTATGTAGAATGAGCATTGTCACATTTGTTTTCCGGCATATTGGAGTCTTTTTCGTGTCTACCATTGTGGGTGGGGATACATTGAAGTTGTTCTTTTCTCTTTTCAAAGTTTAGGACGTCCTTGGTTGCTAGTTTTATAAATATTTTGGGATGTATTCTCCGTGAACACCCTGGGTGCGTCCTCGATGTAGAAAATTATTTATAATGAAAATTGTTGAGCACCATAGGTTCGTCGCTAGCATTCTGACTTTCGTAGCTTAGACTTGGCATGACACCGGCGAATGCTTCTTAAGGTGGGTGACTCTGTAATAAGTTCCATAAGGACAATGACAATAAGTCCCTGAGGCAATGACAATAAGTCCCTACGGGCAGTGACAATAAGTCCTAAAGTGGCGCTGGAAACAGAAGGATCCCCAAGAGTTGAAGCCAACATGTGAATCTAATGACGATGAAGCTGATGGTGGGGTGGATCTACCAGAAAAAGATGATGCCATCCTAGAATGAAACAAGAGAACGATGTTAATTTTTAGCGAACTGTTAGTTCAAAGTGTCATGTATAGAGCATGATAATAAGAATGGGTCTAGCCAAGTCTAAAGTTCAAGTCTTAAAGCCTAAGCCTAGGTCAGCGATCACGTGGGTAAAAGTAGAACCCAGGTTCTGATACCAAACTGTGACGCCCCGAAACTCAAGAACATCTAGAGCGACAATTAGCTAATAATTGTGCGAAAAAGTAATAAACGATTAATATTTATCAAGCAAAAAAGTAAGAATATCATAAAATTAAGGTTACAGACCCAAATATAAAATGTACTTAACAGAAAATATTAAAGAAAGTAGTGCTAAGTTCGATGAGCTCAAAAAAAAATCAAGTACAGTAGACTGGTAGAAATTCGGCTCACGGAAGCCACAGTTCCACCTCTTTTAGCACAGGATGGTTGACGAGAACTTCCACGACCTCAAAACCTAGCATAGAATGCCTGACCTAAAACTCAGAAGGAACAACATAATTATACAAATATTTCTCCAAATACAGGTCAACACATAGCACCCAGAAAGATGGAATAAATATGACAGTGAGCAATGATGAGAATGATGCAACCAAATTAAATTTTCTATTCCAATTAAAAACTTAAGTTGTTCTAGCTTCTCCCAGTCCGGGGGAACCATCCTAAACCCCATGATCCCTATCACGCTGACCAAGTTTACCGACCAACAAAGAGTGTTCCTTAAGCCATGGGATGACTACGTAGCGAATTAAGTGTCCAGCCGGGTCATCACTGACGGCAAGAGCATGAACAAGTTAATACTTCAAGCCCTCGACCCTCAGGTCAAGGTCAAATACGGGATCGCAAAATCTAATTCCTATTATTACGCCATCCGAACCGCCTTCACCAATAATACAATTTATAACAACGTGTATTTAGGACTTGGGGCAAAAGCCACCCAAAGAAAACCAAGGCATAAAGCTACAATTTCTCAAGTGTCATTGTACTACCCTAAAGTTCAATTTCATCTCTTTTCTCAAAATTTTTAAGTGAACCCCGTAAAACACATCCCAATGATGATGTGGCATAATACAATATGCTAAAGTTACAATTTTTCAACTTATATGGGAATTCATGCAAGGATATAATTATTTAGCATGTAAGACAAAAAGCGCACCAATTAACCTAAAATCACCTAAAAATACTTAGGCTAAAATACAGTGTGCATAGATCAGTGATTTAACTAAATTTGCATGTAAATAATTCAACCACTAAAATCATGTGAATATATCAAGACAGTATTACACATTCAAATTATTTAACAATGCATAACACAACATAGGAAACCCAAAACAATAGCATTAACACAAAATCACATTTAACTACAGTCAGGAATTTTAGGTTTTGGCTACTGATTATAGGGTTTTTAAAATACTTAGACTCAGAAATAGAATCTAAAATTTGGTAGGCACCATATGTGGGATGTTTTGAACATTTTTTATGTTTTACACTTTTCCAAATTTTTCCTCAAAGGTCTCGATTTTGACAAAACAAATTTCTGTGACAGTGTAGAGGGAAATTCTAGAACAGTGGCGAGAAAACTCAGTGTCTTCAAAAGTAGAAATGAGGACTTAGGATTAAAAATTTATTTTTAAAATTTTTATAGTGGTAGATCTATGAGTTTAGAAGCTCTAGGAATTGACCTTGTATTTGTTTCATTTTTCTTGAAGTTATTATAAATATTCTACCAAGCAGTGTTTAGATTCGACACACTTTGGGAGAATTGTTCCCAATTTCTCTATACACATGAAAACGGGTTGATTCCACTGGGGTTAGAAAGATAAGATATTTATCTATCAACCACATAAAAATCATACCGAGAGCTTACTTCTACAGTAAATGGCATGGATTCAAAGTGGTCTGTCCAAACAGCCATTTTAACCCAAATTACTTCTCTATTTTTAGACAAATAAGGGAAATGATTTGGACCTCAAGAAAATATGTGCATGTAAATAATATATTCATGAGACTACAGTAAAAATTTCAAAATTTTTTGATGAGTCTAGATCACTCAAAAAAAATGGCAAATATCTAATTTTTGACAAAATTCCTTTCTGGACAGATTTGAGTATGAAAAAAACATGTGTTTTTTAGGCTCCTAGGCCCATGGCCCTTACATGCATGGCTATATCTCTCATATATATGGCCTATATAGGAGATATATACCATTTTGATGGATCAAAAGTAAGAGATGATGGTGGATGGTTGAGGAGAAAGAATAAAAGTAAGAAATAGATTCAAAACCACATCTCATAGGTTTGAGCATGGATCTTGAATCTAGAGGTATTTAAGAGCAAAGAAGACCTTAGTAGGTGAAAAATAAGTGTATAAAAATATTGTTCCTCCCTTGGATATGCTTGATGGATGATGAAAGTTGATGAACTTTGATAAAGAACTCAAGAATCACCAAGAAACTTCAAAAACTTCAAGCCTTTTTCCACTCTTTCTCACTTTAGCTTACTCTCACAACACTTAGAATATTTTGCAAACACAATGAGAGTTTGGGAAGAGGGAGTGCCAAAATGGGGGGTATTTGGTCTCTTTTAAAATAAATTTTGTAGCTAAATGAGGCTTCATGATTTTTTTGAAGCCGTGAGCCGGATTTCTACCAGTTTGCTGCACTTGATTTTTTTGAACTCATCGGACATAGCACTACTTTTTTTAATATTTTCTGTTAAGTACACTTTATTTTTAGGCCTGTAACCTTAATTTTATGATATTCTTACTTTTCTTCTTGATGAGTATTAATCGCTTATTACTTTTTCGCACCATTATTAGCTAATTGTCGCTCTAGATGTTTTCCAGTTTCGGGACATCACACGAAAGATATGTTCGGGGAAGAAAATGATGTTCTAAGAGATATCCGAACAAAAATATGTGAAAAGCATGTGAAGAAAAGTGACAAACCTTTAATAATTTGGTCATAACTTTTTGTACAAAATGAATTCTGTATAAGATTTGAACCATTGAAAAGTAAACTTTTAGGGCTTTAATTTTAGCACAAGAATGACCATATTCGGAGTTCGAATGTAGGAGATATGCTCATTTGAAGTTGGGACAGCAGTGTAGTGGAATGGGGGAACTAATTGAGGGGTCAAAAGACCGATCGATCGGTCTATTCGGGTAGACTGCTTTAAAACGCAGCGAATTGCTTGGGATTTGTGCATAGCTTATCTTGTAAGCTTTCTCTTCTGTCTTCTCAAATCCTAGATCAAAAGCTCTACTTTCTCTCTAGGTTTTGGGTGTGTTTGGACTCGGATCGTGGTGATTAGAGGGCGGATCCTCGATCTACTCACTGTGAGCTTCGCATCCATCCAAACGGAATCGTGTTTCGGCGATGTTGGTTTTTCGCCAGTTGGTAAAGTTTTGAGTTTGTGACTCTATGAGATAAGATCCTTGACTCTCATGTCTTAAAAGGGTGCTACGTGGAATTTTATGCGTTTTTACCGTTTTAAAATGCATAAATGATTTATCTTTGTGTTTAAACCATGTTTGTTGGACAAAAAGCATGTTTTGCATTTGTTGTGGTTTATTACAAAGATAGTGGATGTGTGGTTCTCCATGGTTTTCAAAAAGTGAGTTTTGAAAACGAAGAGGTTTATGTAAAGAAAATCGTGTTTGCAGGTTTGGAGCTAACTCTTGGGGTTGAGTCTTGGTTTTAAACGTTTTAGTAGAAACGGTAAAAATATTTTGGAAATGTTGGTTGGTCTCCATGGTTAAATGGATGACGGAGCGGATTACCGTTGGATGTTTTGTACACGATTAATGTATGATTTTAAACGTTTTCGTAGTCGAGCTACGTGTTTGTTTTTAATGATTCGATAGACATGTCGTGACAGCGTGTGTGTATTTAGGCCGCCATTGCTCCTCGGTGAAAGTTTAAAAATTTTGCGCAAGTAGGTGCTTCGCTCATTTGGGTTAATCCCCATAATTGAAGTGGTTATCCCAGTAGTAGGCGTGCGTTGTCGTGACTCTGTATAGAACTTGTCATTACCTAGCGGGTCTTTATATGGCTTGGGTTTAGGGAAATGGGTAAAAGTCTATCGTTGTTACCTTTATCCCGGGTGTGACAAAGTCAGTACATAGGGATCATTGTCGGTTGTGAGAACTGAATGGAAAATAACGTTTTGTTACTGTTTTTGTTTAACTGTTGGACATTATTTGCATTACATGAAATGCGTGGTTTTGAGGATGAAAAATCGTTTTTGAGGCTCGTGTGAGTCGGATGAAAAAGTGTGATTTTGTGAAGTGAAACCGTTTTCGAGACTCGTGTGAGTCAGAATATTCATATTATTCTGTCACGCCTTAAACTTTGGGTCATGTGAAACACCTATAAACAACTAGATAAAACACCCAACCCGATGTTTGCTCTCAAGGTAAAACATGCATGCATTAAATATAACCACCAAAAAGGCATACGATACACTGTTTTAATACCGAGAAACATGTTATAAGCATATATGATCCGAAAGAGCAAAAAGGGAGACTACAGATCTTCTGCCGCCAACCGGCTCCTCCGGATCAACTTGCAAGACCGGTACCTGAAAAATATTTCAAATCCCACACCGTGAGCCAAAGCTCAGCATAAACTAGACAAGCATGAAATAAAAGCTAAACATATTAGGAAAACAATGTGCGGTTTTTAATTCACACGAGCCCTGAAAACAGTTTTGAAAATGGTTTTATATATGAACTCATATGAGTCTCATGAGGAAAAACACTTGGAAAACGATTTTATATCACTGCTCATGCGATCCTCAAAAAAAATAGTTTGATATATATACTACAATGCTTCACCAGCAAAGATAGACTCCTACGAGCTAAGACTCCCACGAGCCTCACATGCAACACATGTCATTCACATAATGCAACACATGTAGAATTAACATATATCTTCATGGGGTAAAACTGAAGGATTATATACGCCCTCATCATACCTCTTCATGGACTTTCACCGTAGGACCACAATCCGCCTCAACTAATGCATCTTTGCAAACTTTCACCGAGGGACCAATATCTGACCGAACTAATGTATCTTTATGGGCTTTCACCGAGAGACCAATATCCACCTCAACTAATGCATCTTTACTAACTTTCACCAAGGGACCAATATCCGCCCCAACTAAAATCATATTTTTAACCAGTGCAACACATGCACATATAAAATTAGAATTTTAAATGCACCACGACCACATAAGATCACATATCAGTCCTATAATATGCATGAATAAAACTAACTAGAGTTTTATAAGCATAAAAGCACGTATAACCATTACGTTCCCTATAACGACGCCACATAACCCATCACGGCATCACATGCCATACACCCAACACAACCAACAACATACAGAACAAGACCTAACCAAAGGCTAACTCCAAACCTCCCACAAAACGATTCTCACCAAAACCCCATCTCTCGACAAACCACCATGGCCCCACCACAACTAAACAAAACCAAAAACAACCCCCACCCCTCTTCATGAGTTCAGACGACAGAACCCCATAATTCAATTGCCCAAAAGCCACTAGAGGAGAGCCAGTCGATTGAACCCCGTAAATCCAATCAATCGAGAAGCCACAACACAACCACCAAAACAACAAAACGCCCTACACAGGACCCTAGTCGACTGGACACCCACCTAGTGGACCAAAACATGCTACTGAAATTTCACAAAAATTCCCCAAAACACAAGTCAGTCGACTGACTTCATAGTCCAGTCGATTGAACCACTTAAACAACGATCCAGTCGACTGAACCACCCAATTCAGTTGACTGACCCCAGGCAAAAACCATTTTTGAGCTACGGGTTCAGCCATCTCAACCCCTAGTCGAAGCCTCCAAACTCCCTTTTCAACACACTCGGACATACCCTAGTCCAAGACTACCACAAAATCTCGAAAGAAACTGTCAAAACCCGATTCCATCCAATCGGAATCAACTAAAAATGGTTCTAAACCAAAAACTCGATTTATCAAAACAAAAAATGATTTTGGGCATTTCAAGACGGTAAAAACACACATGCTTACACGTAGCACCCTTATATGACATGAAAGTCTAGGATTCTAGCTCGTTGAGTTAAAAACTCGATGCCTTGATTCACGTGTAAAATTGAACTTTTTCAGAATGAATATCCGTCCAGATAGATGCGTAGCCCACCACGAGGAGACTAAGGATCTGCTATTAGATCGTCGAAAATTGAGCCTAGGCCCCCAAGAAGTTAGTGAGAAGGCAAAGAGAAAAAGGAAAAACTTAGCTGAGAAGTTTTAAAAATATCTTTTGAAAATATCTAATGCGAGATATTTATAGCCCACGAAAATATATATATATATATTTTTAAATTCGCATCACAACGCCCAACGGCCCCAGGAACCAACCCCACATGCATCTCTAAACCCGAACATGCATATAAACACATATGAACATGCTGTACCGAAAACGATAAACACGCGTCAAAAAATACCGAAAAAAATGGGTCATGGTCTCACAACTCTACCCCCTTAAAGGAATTTCGTCCCTGAAATTCAACACAAGGTCAAAAGGAAACAAATCATCGATCGCAATCGACACAGGCACAGAAGATGGTCAGCCAAATCATTCCTAGGATATAGTCAAACAAAGTCAGGCATGCTAAACAACGGCTAACTATCTCCGAGACACGGGACCTATAACTCACCCCAACCTCACATCCTCACCAACCGCTATCTCAACACAGCACACCACCCATGGAGTTTATCACCAACCCCAAAATAGCTAAAAAGAAGAAACATGATGCTCCCGTAATGATGAGAACACTGGCCCAAAGTCTTCATACTCAGAAAGTACCACTGCTCACTGAAGATTATCAGGCACAATCGGTGCCTTAGAAGAACTAGGAGTTGTGAGTACGTACGCTCGTCCCTGCGTCATCCTGGTCTGTCCGCCATAGCTCGGCATTATTAGCTGCCGTACAGACTAAACTGAAGCACCCCCGTCTGCAACCCGAGAAGTCTGAACTAGAGGATACTGCTGTCAATTCAGCACAAACGAACCCTCTGGTATACCTACTGTGCTCGGTGCTCTCTCTCTCTCTAGGGATAGGTCCTGCGAATATGTCCAGCCTAGCCACATCCAAAACAAATCGACGGTCCCCTCTCCTGTGACTGAACCGGTACAGGACCCTGGGACTAACTCGGCTGCGGGTAATCTGGCACACGATGCCCTGGCTGTCCACACTGATAACATAGAACCTCCCTCTGCTCTGGCCTCCCAGACGAAGCCATCGATGGTGCTAGTGCAGAAAACTGTTGTGGAAATCTAGATGGATGAAAACTAAGGCCGAAGGACTTCTGCCTCTTGCTGGAACGCCCACCTTTTTGTGCCTCTGTCCCACCCTGTAGTGTCTTGGCCTCCCTGGAAATCCGAATCTCAGTTAAAGTGTTCTCAATCCTTGCTGCTGCCTTCACCAGCTCTGTAAAAACACGCAACCCCATCTCTGCTATGCGTTCCTTGATCGTCGGCCTCAAGCCCCGCTCAATCTTCCTCGACCACATCTTATCTATACTCACCAACTCTAGTGCAAAACGAGACAGGCTATTAAACCTGGCCTCATACTGCATAATACCTATCGCTCCCTAGGTGAGAGCATAGAACTTCTCCTAGTACAAATCTCTCGATGAAGCTGGGAAATACTTCTCCAGAAAAACCCCTGTGAAAGCTGCCCACGTGCCCTCCACAGTATTCTGGGCACATTTCACCACTCGTGAGCATCCCCTCTCAACTGAAAGGTAGCAAAAGAACCCGCAAATCGTCCTCCACTATCTGTAGTGTATCAAGGATCCGAGTCACCAGCTCCAACCACTCTGTCGCCGCTATAGGATCAAGATCTCCAGCAAAGGTAGCAAGATCCATACGCCTGAACTCTCGCATCGCCACCTTTGCCATCAACTCGGGCTCTCTTTCTCTCCCCCTAGCAGTCTCAACCAACTACTGGATGGAGCCTACCAGCACACGCAGTAACTCAGTCGTATCCATCAGTCCTAGGGAGCATTTGCATCCCTAGTATCAGGGATAGGCATATCCTCTTGGCCAAAACCACGGCCACGGCCTCGCCCGCTCTGCGCAGACATCACGTCTACATGAAAGAAACACAGAATATAAGATGACACACATCGCATGAACATAAGCAGTAACCACATAAGCATGCTAACACGTAGTCACATAAGTTCATGCTAAACAAGCCCTACATACCGAGGAGAACCGACAAGAGTGACGCGCCAATTTAGATAACCTACTCAAATTCCCTGCTAGAAATCATGTCAGCTAAACGTGTTTCTAATTTGGCTCCCCAAGTTTGTTATTCCAAACGCTCAAAGGCAAAACTAATCAATCCTAAGGTTTAACCCCTATGCTTACATATACACAACATTCACACATACCCAGCATGGTAACACGTTTATGTTATTAAATAGCTAAACACATGCAGTCAAGCACACGCAATCAACCTCACACGGTGATGCACCCTCTTCCCACGACTCTTAAGTATTCGAATCCAGAACTCTGATACCCTTTTGTCACGCCTTGAACTCTGGATCACGTAAAACACCCATAAATAACCAGATAAAACACCCAACCCAATATTTACTCTCAAGGTAAAACATACATGCATTAAATATAACCACCAAAAATGCATACGATACATGGTTTCAACACCAAGAAACATGTTATCAGTATACATGATCTAAAAAGGGCAAAAAGGGAGACTACAGATCTTTCACCCCCTAACTGGCTCCTCTAGATCAACCTGCGTGACCGGTACCTAAAAATCATTTTAAATCCCACACCGTGAGCCAAAGCTCAGCAGAAACTAAACAAGCATGAAATAAAAACTAAATATGCTAGGAAAACAATGTGCGGTTTTCAATTCACACGAGCCCTGAAAACAGTTTTAAAAATGGTTTTATATCTGAACTCATACGAGTCTCAGGAGAAAAAATACTTGGAAAACAGTTTTATATCACTGGTCATGCGATCCTAAAAAAAATAGTTTGATATATATACAACAATGCTTCACCAGCAAAGATAGATTCCTGCGAGCCAAGACTCCCACGAGCCTCACATACAACACATGCCATTCACATAACGCGACACATGCAGAATTAACATATATCTTTACGGGGTAAAACCATAGGATCGATCATATATGCCATCTTCATACCTCTTCATGAATTTTCACCATAGGACCACAATCTGCCCCAACTAATGCATCATTACAGACTTTCACCGAAGGACCAATATTCGCCCCAACTAAAATCATAGTTTTAACCAGTGCCACACATGCACATATAAAATTAGAGTTTTAAATGAACCACGACCACATAAGATCACATATCAGTCCTACAACATGCATGAATAAAACTAACTAGAGTTTTATAAGCATAAAAGGATATATAACCATTACGTTCCCTATAACGACACCACAAAACGACGCCATATAACCCGTCACAACATCACATGCCACACACCCGACACAACCAACAACATACAGAACAAGACCTAACCAAAGGCCAACTCCAAACCTCCCATAAAACGATTCTCACCAAAACCCCATCTTTCCACAAACCACGTCATCCCCAAGGACGACAACTAAACAAACCACCACGGCCCTACCACGACCAAACAAAACCAAAAATGATCCCCACCCCTCTTCATGAATTCAGACGACAGAATACCATAATTTAATCACCTGAAAGCCACTAGAGGAGAGCTAGTTGATTGAACCCCATAAATCCAATCGACCGAGAAGCCACAACACAACCACCAAAATAACAAAACTCCCTTTACAAGACCTCAGTCGACTAGACCCCCACCCAGTCGACCAAAACATGCTATTGGAATTTTACAAAAATTTTCCAAAACACAGGTCAGTCGACTGACTTCCCATTCCAGTCAACTGAACCACTCAAACGACGATCCAGTCGATTGAACCACCCAGTTCAGTCGACTGACCCTAGGAAAAAATCATTTCCGAGCTACAGGTTCAACCATCTCAACCCTAAATCGAAGCCTCCAAACTCCCTTTTCAACACACTTGGACATACCCTAGCCCAAGACTGCCACAAAACCTCGAAAGAAACTCTCAAAATTCGATCCCATCCAAGCAGAATCAACTAAAAATGGTTCTAAACCAAAAACCCGATTTATCAAAATAGAAAAAGATTTCATGCATTTCAAGAAGGTAAAAATACACATGCTTATACGCAGCACCCTTATATGACATGAAAGTCTAGGATCTTACCTCATTGAGTCAAAAACTCGACACCTTGATCCATGAGCAAAATTAAACTTTACCGAAATGAAATTCCATCCAGATAGATGTGCAGCCCACCACGAGGAGAGTAAGGATCTGCTATTAGATCATCGAAAACTGTGCCCCGGACCCCTGAGAAGTTAAAGAGAAGGCAAAGAGAAAAAAAAACTTAGCTGAGAAGTTTTGAAAATATCTTTTAAAAATATCTAATACGAAATATTTATAGGCCACAAAAATATCTTTTTTTTTTTTAAATTCGTATCACAACACCCAACGGCCTCAGAAACCAATCCCACATGCATCTCTAAACCTGAGCATGCATATAAACACATATGAACATGCTATAACGAAAACGGTAAACACAAAACACCGAAAAAGAAAACGGGTCAAGGTCTTACATATTTTGTTGACATGCTTTGCTTTTATTTCATGCTGGTCTATTTTCTATTAGGCTTCGGCTCACGTTGTAGGATTTGCGAAAATCTTTTTCAGGTGAACGTGGTCAAGTAGGTTGATCTTGAGGTGTCTGGAGGTGGTTGAAGACAAGACTCTTTTGTTTTTTCCTTGTTAGGGAGTTTATACCGTTTGTATATGGATCATGTTTAATGTAACATGTTTTAGATTTGAAAGCATGTGTAATGTAATTCATATGGTCATGGAGCCGATGTATACATGAGATATGTTTACGAGAGAGGGAGACCACGGGTTGGTTATTGTTTCTCGTAGTTTATTCTTACAATTTTTGTAGGTTGTTCAACGTTTTACAAAAAGGTTTTCGGTTGGTTTTTGTTTCATATAAACTCTTGTGCTTCAAGGGAGATTTTTTAAATGACTTTTACTTCTTTTTAGAAGTTATTTCTTTGTCCAAAATGTGTTGAGAGGTATGAAAAATATCCCAAGTGTTGAAAATTAGGTTTTTAGCTTGAAAAAGAACCTAGAGAAGGACGGATCGATAGACCGATCAATCAGTCTATTGAGCGGTCTTTTGTGACTCTCGGTTCTCTTGTTCATGCAAGAGACCGATCGAGCGGTTTTTTCACTGATCGATTGGTCTGGGCTATTTTCAAGATTTTTTGGTGTTTTGTTTCAAAGTTTTGGATTTTGAGGCTGTGACCCTAGCCTCTTAAACTATTCTTGTACATTAAATAAACCCTCAATAGTGCGTTTTATAAAGGTTTTAGCCTCGTTTTGGCGTTATGATTTTTGACCTGTTTGTGTTTGGACAGTTTTAGTGGAACGTGGTATTGCAAAAGGGGTTGTTCGTGGACGTTTTGCGTGACCCGGAGTTTGGGGCGTGGCATAACTCCTAAACACCTTTAGATTCAAGATACATACTCAAACTTAAGAGATGTGGTCTTGATTCCATTGCTAGTTCTTATTCTTTCTCCTCAACCATCCTCCATCTTCTTTTATTTTTGATCTATGAAAATGGTATATAACTCATATATAAGCTATATATATGAGAAATATAGTCATGCATGCAAAGGTCATGGGCTTAGGAGCCAAGAAATTCATGTGTTCTTTATGTTTTGAATCTATCCAGAATCATTTTTTTAAAAAAGAAAACTCAATTTTTCTTCGATTTTTCATATGGGTCTAAACTTGTTTGTTAGTTCTGACATTTTTACTGTCGTTTAGTGGTTGTATTATTAATAATATGCATGAATTTTCTTAAGGTCCAGATCACCCATTTCGATTTTCTTAAAAATAGATCTTTAAAATGGGATAAATAGGTTATTTAGAAGGACAACTTTGAACCTATGCCATTTTCTATAGGAATGAGGTCTCTCTGTGATTTTTGTGTGGTTAGATAGATAAATGTCTTGTCTTTCTAACCCTACTAGAATCACCTTAAAATCTCGTGTGTAGAGAAAGTGGAATCGATTCTCCCAAAGTGTGTCAAATATGGACACTGTTTGGTAGAAGATTAATATATAGAATTAAAAAAACATTATTTTGATGCAAGCCCAACTCTCAAAACTTCAAAACTCATATATTTACCTTTGTAAAAATTTGAAAAATCAACCAATGAGTTTAAGCCCTCCTCTCTAATTTTTAAATCTACTGAAAATCTCGCCACTATAGTGGTGTTTATCTCCTACACAGTTACATTTTTTTATTTTGCAAAACCCGAGGCCTTAGAGGCCAAATCCAAAAAAATGTTCTAAATAAAAAGTGTTCAAAACATCTCAAATATTCTACCTACCAATTGTTAGAATTTAATTCCAAGCCTAAATATTTTAAAAATACTAAAAATAGTAGCAAAATATGAAAACCCTAACAGTGCTTTAATGTTCTTAAGTGTTTAAATGTTGTTCTTGTGAACTCCTAGCTTTATGCCATGTTTGGGTTGATTAAATTAAATAGTGATATTATTTAAAGTACTTTACATGGTTATGGTGGTTGATTACCCACGTGCATGCTTGATCTAATCATGATGCGTGCATATTGTGTTTTGTGGCCTAAGTATTTTAAATGATTTATCATAAAATTTATGTTCACTTTACTTACATGCCATATAGATCATGCCCATGCATTGGTTAAATTGGAAATTGTAATTCTTTGCATATTGTATCATGCCACGACATCATTGAGATGAGTTTTTACGGGGTTTACCGAATTGTTTTAAGAAAGAAATGAAATTGAACCTTAGGGATGGTGCTTGATCTATGAAAATTGAATGCTTGAAAATTGTGATATCGGTTATCTTCCTTGATTTTTTTTTGGGAGGATTTTGCCCCAAGTGTTATATACACCGATTGTTTATGATATTTTCGCGAAGGCAGTTCAGATGGCATAATAATAGGAGTTAGCCTTTCGCGATCTCACGCCGGACCTTGAGCTAAGATTCGAGTGACACCTTGTCATCAGTGATGAACCGGCTAGACACTTAATTCACTGCGTAATCATTCTACGGTTGAAAAAACACTCTTTGTCGGTCGGTAGACTTGGTCAGCGTGATTCGGATTAGGGATAGGATGGTTCACCTTGGTTGAGTGAACATAGAATAACTTAGGATCTAATCAAACTTAGTAATTTAAATGAACATATATCATCATTAACATATCTCTTATTATGTATAAATCGTTATCGTTGTGTGACTTGTTGCATGAAAAATACTTGTATGTTGGTGTGAGTTTCTCTGGCATTTTATGTTAGGTCCCAAAGAGATAGAAAATCCTATTGACGAGTACGCTGACGTGGATGTAGTGCATAGATTCCCATTATTCGGAGTTTTATGCTTTCGCCCCAATCTTCTTCAACCACGTAGTACCAGTTTGTACGGCTGTCCACCTATTTCTTTGATTTTTAGTGTATTTCAAAAAGATTTTATTTGGGTCTGTAATAAATAATTCTACATTATTTTGCTTTTTGACATGTATGGATATTATCGTTAATTTATTTTTTGCAGCCCTATTAGATAATTGTCACTCTAGATGTCCCCAATTTCAGGGTATCACAAATTTACTTTGTTCATGTTTTCTATTTAAATTCATGTGTTTTGTATTTTTGTATTTAGCACATGGATGTATGTTTTAAATAATGTTGGATGTTAAGTGTACTATTAGTAAGCTCTGAAATTTTCTTTTGACATGAGATTCTAGGAAAGTTTGAATGGTAAAAAATTAAGTTTTTATTGACTCGTCTTCTCTTTTCATTCTTGAGAATTCTTTTAAGTTTTTTTTTTTAAAAAAAAACGTCGGCACTTTGCAAAATAAAGTAAAAGTTAAAGAACAATAGAGACCTTTGGTGAGTTTTGATTCACTGGCCGATCATAGACGCCATGTTTAAAAATGGGTCGTGATAAAAGTGGTATCAGAGCAAGAGTTGTAAAAACCTAGAGCTATAGAATTAAGTACACAATAGTTGCACCCACGTATGTATCTTGTGTACATAACCACCGAATGATTATTCTTGAAATTCCAATTAAAAGAACGCCTGATCACCATTTCTTCAAATGGAAAGTTTGGAAAAAGTTTTCGGATGGGGTAATGATTATTTTGTTGTATGCATTATCATGCTTGGGTTTAAGTATGTCATAAATAAGAAGATATCCTTCCTACATTATAGATTATGAACTCCATAGGCAGTCTGAATGCTTTTAGAGGTTATTACTTTACCCCATCACTCTTAGAAACAATCCCTTATACACATGGTATGAATAACGACGCCGACAAGTTTTTGTACAATGTAATTAAAAGCCGTTGGATGTTGTCCCCAATCTAAAATGTATAAGAAAAACTTCTTTTAACTGCCGTGTTACGAAATTTCTTCTAGTTCATGAGAAGCCAGAGTATTATCATAATGCCTACCGTTCAAACCCTATATTGATAGTTAATATTTCTTGATGTAGATTTGCCAACATGAGTATGCGTAGAACAATCGGTAGTAAAAACCTAGATGAATTTATGACACGAGTTAAAACATAAATGAACGAGATGCGTCAAATGATTCTTGAGTTAGCCAAATCGCGTAAGCGAGACCGATAAGCACAAAATCAAAACCCAGCCCCTCCTAATTATGATAATCCACCCCCAGATTGAGTTCAAAACCTAATAAAAGGTCCGAATATGAGAGAGTTCTTAAAAATGAGACCACCGATATATAATGGAGGGCTAGATCCAGTCAAAGCCAGCGAATGGGTAGCAGCAATGGAAAAGATATTCAATGTGGTGATGTGTTCTGAAACACAAAAAGTTAGTTTGGCAACCTACCAGCTCGAAGGCAAGGTACAATGATGGTGGAACTTGAAGAAGCAAGGTGACCCGTAGATGGAATGGAAGCTATTCCTAGTGTATTTTCGGGAGAAATATTTCACTCAATCCCTACGAGATGCAAAGTGCACTAAGTTCTAACAACTCAAACAATTAGGAGAAACGACGGTCTTCGAATACGAGGTGAAATTTACTAATTTAGCGGAATACGCCCCACAAATGATTCACACCAAGCTCATGAAGGCCCGAAAATTTGAAGACAAATTGAAGCCCAAAATTAGAAGAATGATTTGACCTCTAAGGCTAACCACTTATGCAGATGTTGTGGACTGTGCGTTGCTAGTGGAACAAGAGAATGATGAAAATCGGAAGCTCTCCGAGAAACGAAAGCATCTAACCACGAGTTCAAAAAATGTTGGGGAAAAGAACTCAAAGAAGCAAGATGTGGGAGCAATAAACTGGAGAACCAACTGCTCAACGTGCGGGAAGGTTCACTCAAGAATTTGTTGGAGGGCGACCAACAAATGCTTCAAGTAGAATTGTCCAAAACTCCTAGCAGCCAACGATAAAAGAGGAAACCTAAATCAAGTGATTGAGAATGCAAAAAGACCACCATTTGAGGCACGAAAGAACGACAACAACACCCAAAGCTAGGGGAGGATGTAATCCTAGTCCTGGGAGATCATCAGAATGGAAGGAAGTAATCGCAGGTAATTTCTCCATTTATTTCTCACCCACTTACATGCTAGTAATTCAATTTGACGAAATCTTTTATATTAAGAAAGAAAAATATATCCTAACTTTTAAATAAAATATTGATATGCCAACCTACGAATAAAGAATAATTGGCTCTACAAGAAATATAGAAACTATAGTTAGAGCTTTAGCAAATTCGTCTCGCCGAGACCAAGATCACCTCAGATCATTCAGAATCGACAAGAAAGGTACGCCATCGACCCAAATTATGTCCTGACACGACCACCTATGGAGATAAGGCAAACCCCCAGTTACGAAGATGTGACCGATATGTATTATAGCCGTCAAGAAAAGCGACGCTGCGATAAGAAATGAGTACCGGCTATTTACGTAAGGTATGATCCTATTAATCTAACTCGAGTAAAGTTTGAAGTACTAAACTTCTAAACATAGGGAGAATGTCATATCTCGAAAAAAAAATACTTAATTAAATTAACTAAATAATAATAATAATAGTTATGATTATAATAATTAATGTACTAATTAATCTTCCGTCGGTTACGATCGTTACATACATAATTATACTAATTAAGTAAACATTTAGTACAGAATAATGATGTTTAATTATGATAAGTAAAAACATAAAAAAATAATATATATA
>JAULJZ010187257.1:0-21481 GCA_032270985.1 Heliamphora pulchella | reverse complement strand
ATTGGAAACTCAAGACATAATTTGAGTTAGGGCCGGGAGTTCAGTCAGGACCTTTAGTGGAATAAGTTCTGGTTCGTCCAAGAACGGATCCAACTCGGGAACAGAGTTAGGGATATTCGGTTTTCTCGTACGGTTAATCCAAGTCCTATACTTCCACGTGATCCCTCACGTAGCCCATTATACGCACATATATTTTCTTATCGATTTTGATAATTATTTAATTTAATTTGAATGTCAGTTTTGCTGCCAGGAATATTCGGGGATTAAATTAAATAATGGAGGGCGTTTTTAAAATTTGGAACGCTTAGGGATCACTCCCTAGGTGGCCGGCCCTAATTGAGGGTGTTTTCATGAAAAACGCACGCGTCATTTTTTACAGTCACGGTGCCGGTTCTAAAATTTTTTTCGCATCCCAACAAAGGTATTTTTCTAAATTAACTGTGGTTGCACGAATTTTTATCTTGATCGTTCGGCATCAAAAGTTTTATCTAGAACCCATTTCGACGATTGTCCATTCAGTTATTTTTATCAAAAATCGTTTTTAAAAATATGGGATAATTACACTTACCTCCCATGAGGTTTAAGTTTATTACTGGGACCCCCTCTGTGGTCTCTGAAATTACACTAACCTCTCATGAGATTTAATTTTAACATTAATTGCACCCTAACTGTTAAAATTTCCATTGAAATTTAACGGAAACCGCCCCTCCCACCCCAAAACCACCCTTTCCACCCCAAAATCACCCTTCAAACCAGCTTTCCTCCCCAAAATCACCATTCCCACCCCAAATTTCAACGGAAGGGTGGTTTTGGGAAGGGTGGTTTTGGGGTGGAAGGGGTGGTTTTGGGGGAAAATGTGGTTTGAATGGTGGTTTTGGGTGAGAAGGGTGGTTTTGGGGCGGGAGGGGCAGTTTTCGTTAAATTTCAATGAAAATTTTAACAGTTGGGGTGCAATTGATGTTAAAATTAAATCTCATGGGAGGTTAGTGTAATTTCAGAGACCATAGGGGAGGTCTCTATAATAAGCTTAAACCTCAGGGCAGGTAAGCGTAATTATCCCTAAAAATATTGATCTTGATAATTTTGCCTCTAACAATTGGTATCAGAGTCGTTTTATTTTTTGTTTATGATTTATCGAGTGACCAGATTATTTTAGAATGGTGCTAACTTTGTTTTATAGGTGTTCTAATCCCAATTTTTTTTCATAATCTTTTATTCATGTTTGATTGAATGATTTGGATGATGATTACAATTAATTTTTTAATCACAAGGGTTGATCGTGATAATTTAAGTTTTTTCTAGATCGAATGTGAGCTTACGAGACATAGATTTCGATGTAATAGTAGTTATTTATTTTTAAATATCAATTTAGTATATTTAAAAATAGCTTGAATGTCCAAGAACACGAAGAACATGAGTCGCCACCGGCGGTGGTTTCGGGTTTTACGGGTCACAAATCGCGATAATTTTTTAATATTTTTAAAATATTTTTTTTCTGTATGTTTTTGCAGGATTTATACATTAAAAATAGCAGCAAAAATAATTCAAAAATAGCCATAAAAAATTGGCAAAAATAGCCACCATTGGCGGCTTTGTTGATGGCGGTTTGGGGTCGATTTTGTTATTTTTAGAACAATTTTGGGACTATTTTTTGAGCAATTTTTTAGGCATAAAATAGCAGTAAACATACCTTAAAATAATGTCCAAAAACCATAAAAAAAACTAGGCTGAAACAGGTGGAAAAAAGCAGGGAAAGCAGTGGTAGTTTTCGGCGGCAGGGGCGGCACTTTTCAGGCTGCTTTCGGGACTTTTTCGAAACTATTTTTGAGGTGTTCTTTGAAGAAACATGTTGCTGGATATCAGTGCTTTGTTTCAAAAAAAAAATGGGAGCTAAAACCACCACGGGAAAAGCCCAAATGGGCGGTGGACAGTCGACTGTGGCAATTTGGTTTGGGCTATTTCATTGGTCGTTTTTCGGGTTGTTTTTCGTCTATTTTTTACAGAAAAATAGTATTTTTTGAGACCTACTTTTTAAAAAAATCGGTGTCAAAAATGGAGCACGGAGGAGGCGGTAAAAACTTCCTAAAGGTGGCAGCATGGTGACACCGGCGGTAGTGCTAGTGGCCGGCGATGGTGGTGCTGTTCTGGGGTGTCTTGGAACGTGTTTTCTAATATGTTTTGATACTGATATGATATATTTGTATATCATAGTATATTAGAGGATCCTAATGCTATCGGGATGCAAGAAGTTAACTCGAAAAATGATTCTTACAGCCTTATCTTCTATAGGAGACTGAAACTCTTCAGAGTTTCGATTCGATTATAAAACCGGAATATCTACATATCTTGCATTTATATTCATATGAACTGCGTGGATAATTTATATCTGTTTTATATTTTTCTATTAATTTAATTAATTCAAAAATTTTTATTTTAATTAAATATTTTGTAATGGAAAATAAAATTAAGTTTTTTTAATTAAATTTTTAATTAAATTTTTAATTAAATTTTTAATTAAATGGTAAAACTTTAAATATTTTATTTTTTACAAAATATCACGTTGAAGATGATTTTTTTTATAAAATCGAATATCTTGAAAAAACGTGAAAATTAATTTCGAATTTTGAATTAATTAAATAAAAAATAGTTAATTTAAATAAATTATTATTTTTCAAAAATTGTGTAACGAAATATAAAATAGTTAAATGCCTTTAATCACTACCTTAGCTGAAAAGATGAAGAAAAAATTGTGCATTTATTGAATTTTATTTGTTACGCATTAAAACACAAAAAGATGATTTGGCAAACCAGAAAATTTAGAATTGTGCACACGAAAAAATATTTGGTTCTTTCAGATCGTGTGATTATTGAAATTAATATATTTATTTTAATTAAATAAATTTTTATAACCCTCAAATATATTTTAAAAATCTAAGTGGGAGATAAAATTTATTCACAGATAAATTTCGTGATCTCTATCACCAGTTTGTAAACGATGTAATTAAATCATGCGTGTTGACAGTAAGGTCTTCCTCCTCATTGGACAGATTAATTACGGTATTACCAATACAAATCTCTTTTAGGAATAATTCTAGATAATTGTTAGTGTGGATTATTTCTCAATCTGAAGGGTTCATTGTGAATCAATTGATTTGGAATTATGTGGTGGTTAACACTTAGTTGTATATAATAGTATCCTCTTTATCTGAGTCACTGCTATTATATGTTAGACCTATGCTATGCCAGCTATTTAATTTTTACTTGGTAGGGTCAGTTGCCTAGATAGTAAAATTAATAGGGATTGACTTGTCTGGACAAACGATGGATAGTTGTCATTCTCCCATCAAGGCGTGCTATTCACAGGGTAGCAGGTTACTGGCGAATTTCTTTTAAAATGGTAGATGGAACCAAATTAAAATAAATTCAAAGTATTGCTTGTCATAATTAATAATTATTTTTAATTATGTGATTCTCAAAAATAAAATGGCTTTTAATTCACTTGCGGTAATACTCAAAGAAAATAAACTAATAGGTCCAAATTTTGTTAATTGCAAAAGTAACTTGGATATAACTTTAACTACCAAGGGTATTCCTTCAATACTAGAAAATGTATTTGTTTCTGAAAAAAGTTCTTCCTATGGGTTGAAAGGCATGAAGAAAAAAAATGTTCAGAAATAGGGAGACACGGTTTTCAGGGTAGTTAGTGGACCACTGACTGGTGTGAAAAAGCCAAAAGGCAGATATTTTCACTGCAACCAAACATAGCACTTAAAAAGGATATGTCCAGTATTTCACAAAAGGCAGAACAATCGGTGTAATTTATGTTCACTGGTTTAGCAGTATTATCTATCGGTATCTGGTGTGTAGATATGGAAGCCACTAATCATGTCTGTAATTCTTTGCTGGGGTTTTAAAAAATTCGACAACTTAGTGATGGAGAGATTTACCTGCATATGGGCAATAATACAATGGTGACAGCAGTTGCAGTGGGAGATGCCACTCTCAGTTTTGGTAGAGATCGGATTTTTTTTTGGTAATTAAGATCGGATTTTAATATTGAGAGATTGTCTTTAGGTACCTTTCATTAGAAGGAACTTCGTTTTCGTTTCTAGATTGGTTAAAGACATATATTTGGCTTATTTTAATAACTTTGTGGTTATTAAGGATATTAAACGGGCTATCTATTCTGGTACATTGGTGAATTATCTTTATGTTATTACTGCAATCTCTCCTGCACTGCAATTGACTAAATTGAATAACACATCTAATTTTCCAAATAAGAGAAAATTTCCTTCTTTAATGAACTAAACGTTTCTTTGGCACTTACGCTTAGGTCATATTAATCTTAAAAGGATAAACAGGGTTATAGCAGTAGTTTTCTGTACAACAAGAGGCAAAGGTCCTTTGGCCTCAGTTCACGTCCATCAGGGTTATAGCAGTAGTTTTCTGTACCAGTACCTTCAATAACTTTGTCAGGAAGGTCAGAGCAGAGATAGATCATCTGTTATCGGTGCAGATAGCTTAGTATCGAGTGACGAACTGTCCACAAAAGGGACAGTCTCAGAGTTCAGTACAGGAGAGAGAGCCACCGATTTGTTATGGATGCAGCCAATTGGGACACATTCGTAGGAACTGTCCTCGAGGAGGGAGTGCACAGAGTACGGCAGGAGCACCTGTTGTTCCACCCGCAAAGTGACGACAGACTTATCCGCAGCTTGTGGCTCAGACATCTAGAGTTGTGGACGGGAGTGCTTCAGTACAGTCAGTACGGCAGTCGACAGTCCATGACTATGGTGGACAAACTAGGGGAATGCAGGGCCAAGTGTACGTCCTTCCAGATCCCAGTTCTTACAAGGCACTGGTTGTGCCTGATGCTGCAGCTTCTCCATTAGTGATTAGAGGTACTTTCTTAGTATATAGATCTTTGGTAAAAGGACTATAAATTCAGAGATAGAATCTATATATTCCAATCAAGTTTGGGAACTTGTAGAACCACCCGAAGGGATAATATCTATTGGATGCAAGTGGATCTACAAAAGGAAGAGAGGAGTAGATGGGAAGGTTAAAACCTTCAAAGTTAGGCTTGTTGGTAGCCATACTTAAGTTTATCCGGATTCTCTTATCTATTGCTGCGCATTTCAATTACGAAATCTGATAAATGGATGTCAAGACGGCTTACCTTAACGAAAGTTTTGACGAGTGTATCTATATGATACAACCAGATGGATTCATTGCCAAGGGCTAGGAACACATGTTGTGTATGCCTAAGAGATCCATTTATGGACTTAAGCAGGTATCGAGGTCTTGGAATGCTTGGTTTGATCAAGCCATTAAGTCTTATGATATTTATTAGAGTCCGAATGAGTTCTGTGTGTACAAGAAGCGTGACGAAAGTATGGTGATTTTCCTAGTACTTTATGTAGACGATATCTTGCTCATTGGACACGATGTGGGGCCATTATCTTCGATTAAAGTATGGTTATCTGGGCAAATCGATATGAAAGACTTTGGAGTAGCCAGTCACATCCTTGGGATCAAGTTCGTGAGAGATTGGAAACAAAGTATGTTGGGTTTATCACAAGCAAACTATATCGATAATATCCTTGCTCGTTTTAGCATGCATGATTCCAAGAAAGGGTTTATTCCTTTCAGGTATGGAATCACTTTATCCAAGGATTAGTGTCCTAAGACACCTGATGAGATAGAGAAGATGAAGGTGGTTCTTTATTGTAGACACCCCAATTTGACTCCGCCTAATCTTAGGCAAATCCGATGATGAAAACAGGTGGAATGGTGTCTCAGTACGATCCTCGAGAAGTGATCCAAGCTCGGTATTTGAACCCGGAACCTTCAAACCAATAAAATTTTGTCGAACCATCGAAACTTGCTGCCCAAGTAAGGCGACCGCCATGTTCATTGTGGCGATCGCCATAGAACTTTGTGGAAACCCTAGCAAAAACTGGCAACCGCCACCTCTCATCATGGCGACCGCCAACTCGCATCATGGCGACCACCATAGAACATTGTGGAACCTCTCAAAAGCGTGGCAGCATCTCATTGGCCGAAGAACTCTATAAATACCATACATCTGGTACGTTTTCATGGACAGAGAATTTGAGTGGGAGGTTAGTGAGTGAAGCTCTGCCGAGACGTTGAGTAATTCCGAACCCCGACGTCGAAGCCCTACCGAGATATCGAGTCTCAAACCTCCAATACCTACATTGAAACCCTGCTTGGATCACCACCCGAGGGTTGAGTTGTTGAGGCACATTCCCAATTTGAGGATTTCATGATTCAGGTACCTCGTTCGGATCCCCGGTCTTTCTAACTCTAATTCCTCGCTTTTGGAGTAACCGGGTTAAAATTCAAATTTCAATTTGCATATTCCTTCCATTTATATAGTTAATCTTGTTTACTTCATGTAATTTAGTTGCTTTCTTTATTTCTTTAGTTATTAATTTCCTCACATTCACACTCAACACATTTGCTATTTTCTTTTTTTAATTAATTCATTAAAATAGTACTAATATGTTTTGACAAATACAACCAATCAATATTGTTAATTGTTATAATCCAATGCACTTACATAAAAATAGTTGTAATAGTCAATATTACATCTATTTAAACTCTAGTATTTTATTCAATTTTTTTTCTTTCCTTTTACATTAATTTAATGTTCTAACATTTAATTTTTTTAGTCTAAATTTCATTTCAATAGCATTTTATTTCATTTTCTTGTACTAATTAGTTTAATGCTACATTTTATTTTCTTCTTGTTTAACGTTTATTTTCTTCTAGCATTACTTTAATTTTTCTTTTTCTAGTACTTTATTTATTAGCTTTAAATTTCTTTTATAGTATTTTTATTTCCTCTTTCTTTTAAGTTTTAATTTTATATTTCATTTACATACTAGCATCTCTTTTTCTTTTTCTTTTAATTTTAGTTTAATATTCTTTTTTTAACACCAACCTAAATGTTCTTTTGATGTTAGCTTAGATGTTCTTTTAATTTAATATTCTTTTAATTTTATTTTCTTTTTCTTTTTCTAGCTTTTATTCTTTTTCTTTCATTAGTGTAATTTTTTTTTCTTTTAGTATTAGTTTTAATTTACTTACAAAGTTTCATTTAGTATTTTTTTTCTTGCAATGTAGTATTCATTTTTCTTCCAAAAATCAATTTTCTTTTTCTATGATTTTATTTTCTTTTATCTTCTTTTTCTTTTACTTTGTTAAACCAAAAATCACAAAAAATATCATAATTTTCTCTTTAAAGGAAAATCTATTTTTCTTTTCATCTATTTTATTTTTTTCATTTTTTTTATTTTTTCTTTTAAAAATATAAAATGTTAAATCTTCTTTTATTCTTTTAAAATCTTCCTTTGTCAATTTAATTTTTCTTCTATAGTATTTTTCTTTTTTTTTATTAACTACAAAAAAGCACAAAAAAATAAAAATACATTTTATGTTAGTTAATGTTCTTCTCATTTTTCTTATTTTATTCTTTCAAGTTAATAGTGTATTTTTTTTCCTCTAACAATAATTAAAAACTCATTTGTTTATTTCATTTCTACTATTTTTCTTTTCTTTTCTTTTGTTCTGTTCAAAAAGTATAAAATGTAAATAATAAAATTTTCTTTTAGTAGTTTAAACAAGTATTTTCTAACATTTTATTTTGGCTTGCAAGTTTTCCTTTATTTCTTTCTTCTTTAAATTAGAGTTTCAAATATTTGCTTGTTAATACATAAAATATTTGTTATTAGATTTTATTATTTTGGTTAGTTTTTAACATAAGATTTTTACATACTTTTAGATAATTTGATAATATGCATATTGTACATATTAGTTTAGAGTTTGATTATTTTATTTTAAAATTGTGTAGTTCATTTTTGTGCAATTCATGTTTAGATAATTTTAGCAATTTAGCATGTTTGTTCTTTTAACCAAATAATGTTAGTTTAGGTTGTTTAAACAATATTGCATGTGGGTATGTTTCATGTATCATTTAGTTAAAAATCACATGCCATAGAACTTAGAATTTTACCATTTTATTTATTTTAATTTGGAGTGTTACGTACATATTTTATATATTTTCTATATTTGATTTTGAATGTTCTCTCTTCACTCACATTTTCTTTATTTGCATGCAATTGAGAAATTATATTAAAAAATCAATGATAATTAGTAGAGGCCAACCTTACGGTTGGGCGAACAGGGTGCCTAACACCTTCCCCGATTTATACCTTAGTCCCCAAACCCTCTTTCTCTGGTTAACGTTTTAAAGATCAGTAGCCAATTTTGTTTTTCTTAGTTTTTCTCAAAAACTAAGTGGCGACTCTATTTTCAACAAAAGGGGTTTTCAAAATTTGATTTTCAAGGTGTTAAAAGATTTTTCTAAACATTCTTTGAAGTCCTTATTTTTGAACATTTTTCAAAATAACTCCCAAATCCCAACGCCACAGTATTTTCTGGCAATTCTACTAGGGACTGGTTTCAAAAATCAAATAAGAGAGTTAGAGTCAAAAACATAATTGGTTCTTAATATGTATTTTTCATTTGCATTCTTTCATGCATATGCATTATTCTTCAACCCCCTACCTGGTCGACCTGATGCCCCGATCATTTATCTGTTTCGGGGATTGTTGGGAAGGCGAGCAAGCCTTACTAACTGTACGCTATCATAGGTGCAGTAAAAGAGTTCGGGTGTACTGTTTGACCATGTCCTGCATGGGAGGTATATACCCGGCTCTATTAAGAAGGTACTCTTTTCAATTGACCAAAACTGGCCTTTTGCATATAGTGAACTTAGAATTCTCAATTAGGTGCTGCTAACCCTAGTAGGACTATGTGTTTTCTTCAATGTATGTTTTTCTTGTGTATTGTTAGGGTCGTTAGTTCGGATTAGGCTAGTCTTTCTTCTGGGATCGGCTCGGGTTTTCTATTATCTTTTGTTTTAGGTTTAGTTTCGCCTTCGGGTTCTTACCTGGATTTTGTTTTCCTGACCATATTTGGTTTTCACACCACAGCTTTCTTCTCGAGGTCATGCCCGTGTTTCGTTTCAAAGCCTTTAAGATAATTTCTCCCTCCTCTGACTTCTTTTCGGGTTGTTAGTTTCCTCCGCCTTTGCTTGGGTTCATTTTTTTCGAACCCTTGCGAGTTAGTTCTTCTTCCTTACCATTATGATGCCCGTTTTTTCTTAAAATTTTTAGGTCAAACCAGTCCAGTCAGCTTAGCTTGGTGTTCTTATCGTTGTGCTTAGAATTTTTACGTCGAACCAGTCTAGTCAACGTAGCTCTGTTCGTTTTCTCATTTTAGATGAGCTTTCCCTCCAGAATTAGTGGATTCCCTTTCTTAACCGTCATTCTGGTTTTTGGGTTATCCTGTTATGCTGCCAGCACGAGCCTGGTAGGGGCATTGTTTCAGTCTCTGTATTTATCTACTCATGATTTGCTGTTTTGAGTATCTGGGATATTTGCTACCTATTTTTAGAATGTTTACCTGGGAAGTGTTTGATACTAGTTACTCTACTTTTACGATTCAGGCTTCTTTGTGGATTTACCATTAGGCCAAGAAAAGTACAGTTAACACGTGTCTGGAAAAGATCAGTGATAGGCAGACTTTGTAGGATATATGAACAGCCAACTGAGTCATCTGAAATGGTAGAAAACAAAGTGAATCTGGAAGCTCTAATGAGGGCGATTACTGATATACAGAGAGCCGTAGAGCAATAGACCCTGGCTCAAGCGCAATGTCAGGCACAAATCTGGGCAATTCAGGCCCGTATCCCTGTTGTGAATAGACAACTAGATGGCACAAATGAGAATGCCAAAGACTTTTGGGATGACAACCATGTCCCCGATGGACCGCAAGTCGTTCCACCACCACTACAGAACCCTCGTCAGGTGATAGTTGAGGAAGAAAACATTGCGCAGTCTAGAGAATCTGCACTGGTTAAGAAAATTGATAGGATGGGAAAGGTCCTTAGAAAAGCCAAGGGAATCGAGAAATACATGTTAGATGTGGGGGGACTATGTTTGTTCCCAGATGTTAAACTGTCGAAAAAGTTCAAAATGCCAGACATGAAAAAATTTGATGGAACCGGAGATCCCAAAATTCATCTCTAAATGTATGTTGGTACCCTATTGCCAATGGGAATTGATGACCAGTTGAAGGCTCAGCACTTTCACTGATCTCTTTCTGGGGCAGTCTAGAAATGGTTTCTCTCCCTTGATGTAGCCAAAACCAGAACTTGAGAAGACATAGCAATGGTTTTTATCAGCCAATATAGTTACAATGTCCAACTGGACGTAACTACTCAAGAGCTCGAAATGACCCGACAGGAGAACAAGGAATCTTTTGTTAATTTCTTGACCTGCTGAAGAGGTAAGGCCACCAAGATGACAAATCGGCCCTATGAGAAAGAGCAGGTGAGGATAGTAGTGAAAAATCTATAGTCCCTGTTGAAGCGTTATCTGATCACACAGCCACTCTCCACATTCGAGCAGTTGTTTGATGCCGGAGTTCAGATAGAATATGCAATTCAATCAGGAGATATCAAGAAAGTTTAGTCGTGCCAGAAGCCCAGGAGGATCTTTCCCGCAGAAAACCAAAACCACTCTGCTATCACTAACTTCATGTCTCATTCAAACGAGGTAAACCTGCTGAACCTATCCTCATCCGGCTAACAGTCCAATAATGCCCAATAGTCAGATAATAGCCAACAGCAACAAAAGCCAAGGAGGGTGTTTACTCCCTTCAACCTTTCATAATCCATCGCCCCGAATTGACTCGTCGAGAAAGGGCTCATCAAGCCATTGGACCCCATACCTGTACCTGATCCCTAACCGCCGAGGTTTAATGCTTATCAATACTGCGCCTTCCTCCATGAGCTTCATAACCTCATTGATAACAAGGTGATCCCATCACCATCTGCTACCCCAAAATCGAATGTCACTACTAACCCACTGCCGAATCATGCCAAGTAGGCTGGGGTAAATTACATGTCTCTAGGAGAATCGGAGGACCCGAGTCAGCACATTTGATCAGCGCACCTACCACACCCTCGTGTTTCAATAATCGAGGATCAGACAGTATGCTCATTCATGATGATTAGAGGTAGTCGAGATAGGATGGAAGAATAGAATGATAATACCTGAGAATGGTATCAACCGATAACCCAAATCTACCAACAAGAGGAGGAGTGCAATGAAGAAGATGACTGGCCATTGGATTACTCGAGTCGACCTTATAGGTTTAGCCATGTGCTTGTTGGAATCACCCTTCCCTAACTTTTTGAGGAGGAAGTTTATGTCGACGAGATGTAGTCCTACTAGCTGGAAAGAATCGTGTTGAAATCATATGGAGTAGAGTGGACTGATTTCTGGGCTGCTCGGAAATAGCAAGTGAATTTTATTAAAGAGGACATCTGGGAGGAAATTGATAATACATGCGCTATTGAAGATGATGAGGAAAGAAAGGAAAGGGTAGCCGTTAGTAACCTAAATGATCTATAGGCATTTGAAAGCCCTCTGCATGTAGACGAAGTGAGACAGACTGATAATGTGATGCCAGGATTATGGGATCTCGAAGACGGCGTGGAGCACCTAACTAGAAGTGGACGACATTTTAAGCCAGCTCAGCTAGAGAAGGGACATCCAAGTGAAAAAGGGAAAGAGACAGAACAAGAGGAGGAGGATGATGCTGTATTGAGATAGTTAAAAAAGACGCAAGCCAACATCAGTATCTGGGACTTATTGATGGCTTCGGATAAGCATAGGCAAGCTATTTTGGGGGTGTTGAACAAGGCCAGTGTCCCGATAGATCCAACCCTCGAGCAGCTTATTGGGCTTATTCTGCCAGCCACCGAACCAAAAGTCATTTCCTTTTCTGATAAGGATTTTCCCGCTGAAGAAAAAAGTCACAACAAGCCGCTACACATCATCGTTAAGTGCCTAGAAAAATGGGTCCTGGTAAACCTCATTGATAATGGGTCTGCCTTGAACATTTGCTCATTGAGAATGGCCGTCTGCTTGGGGATGAAGCCAGACTAGTTTTCTCTCAGCAATTAAGGGGTGTGAGCCTATGACAACATAAGAAGGGATGTGCTAGGACTGGTGTCATTCACCGTTTTAGTAGGACCTCTAGAGACATCAGTTGAGTTTCACATGCTAGATGTACCGGCGTCTTTCAACTTGTTGTTGGGAAGACCTTGGTTGCACGACCCAAATGTTCATGCTGTACCATTGACTCTCCATCAGAAACTAAAGATGAAAAAGAACAGGGAAATTTTAACTATTTACAGAGAAGACAACATTCATCCCCCGAGAGGAGGAGAGGGCACAACTCTATTGGAAGTTCAACATAGTGAAGATGATGTGTCGCTCAGTGGTTTTTGATTTGATGAAGCACAGGCTGCTTAGATGCTGATGAATGAAGAAGAAAGGTATGTCAACCCGCGGGCCGTAATAATGATGAGGAAAATGTCCTTTTTCCCGAGCATGGAATATGGGTGTAAACAGCACGGTATCCCGGAACCCATTCAGGTATTGCCGACTTCCCACCGTTTTGGTCTTGGGTATAAGCCAACGGAAGGAGATTTGGAAGGGCCTAAGAAGGGATAGAAGGTCAATTACACCGGAACGCTTAATGGTTACTTCGTCAGGGAAGGGGAAGATTTCCCGTATTGTGGCTTTCCAAAGCCGTGGATTAACGAAGAAACCAATCAAAAGCTTCTAGGGTTGGAGATCTTTTTTAGCCACCAGCTGTCTGACACGGAAGAGGAAGAAACAGTGGAAGGAGAGAAGGAAGAAAATAAGGTTCAAGATTGGGCCGACAAACTCGACGGTATCGACCTGGGAGTGTTGTTCAATGAGAAGATGGCTCAACTACATATAACTGAATCGAAGTGCTTCATGATGGGCTTCAGCTCACTAGCAGATTGCACCAAGCTCATCGTCGACGCGGCTGCAAAAGAAGTGAAAAACTGGACCCTCGAGTCTTGTAACACGCAGCTTGTCTATCCTGAGTCCAAGTTTGAGTCAGAATCTGTAATCGAGGGAACATCTATTGGTGCTCCCTTATCTGCTTTTACCGTCGAGTTTGCAATCCCCTCTGTTTTTAATGAAATGAACAAGATTTTCGGTTACTCTGCTTTATTTGATTTATTTCATATGCTTTTTGTCGATTTTAAATTCGACGGGAATATTTCCGATGAAATAAAACTTTTAATAAAAAGAAAAGAAGAAATGCGTGCCCAACCAATAATTGAAGAGACTTTGTCAATAAATCTGGGTAATGAAACTAACCCGTAAAATATTCAAAATTGGTTCTTCTTTATCCATAGTTGAACAAAAATAGTTAATAACTTTATTAAAAGAATTCAATGATGTATTTGCGTGGTCTTACGAAGATATGCCTGGAATTAATCCTGACATTGTCCAACACCATATCCCTTGATCCTAAACCGGTTAAAACAAAATTAAGACAGATCCAGTCAGAATGGGCTTTAAACATCAAAGAAGAAGTTGCCAAACAGATCAACGCTGGATTTTTTATGGTAACCAAGTATCCAAAATGGGTAGCTTAACATTGTACCGATTTTAAAGAAGGACGGTCGTATCTGAGTTTGCGTGAATTTTTGGGACCTCAACAAGGCTAGCTTGAAAAATGACTTTCCACTGCCGCACATCGACGGCTTAGTAGACAGTATAGCGGAACATGCTTTGTTATCATTCATGGATGGCTTCTCCGGATATAATCAGATTTTGATGGATCCCGAAGACAGAGAAAAGACGACATTCACCACGCCTTGGGGCACCTATTGTTATTGTGTGATGCCATTCGGTCTAAAGAATGCAAGGGCAACCTATCAAAGGGCTGCCACCACCTTACTGCATGACATGATACATAAGAAGGTCGAAGTGTACGTGGACGATATGATAGTAAAGTCTAAGGACCGGGATGGCCACATCACAACATTGCAAAAATTCTTCGAGAGGATTCAAAAGTACAAGATGCGGCTCAACCCGCAGAAGTGTACATTTAGAGTCACTGCCGAAAAAATGCTTGGATTCATGGTCACTCAACGGGGTATCAAGGTGGATCCTTCGAAAATCAAAGCAATCTTGGAAATTCCTCCTCCAAGGACTGAACGAGAAGTCAGGGGCTTTCTGGGTAAAATACAGTTTATCAGTCGATTCATTGCAAAACTGATAACTACATGTGAGCTGTTCTTCCGTTTGCTGAAGAAAGGAGTCTAGTTCAAATGGGATAAAAAATGCCAAGATGCCTTTGATGTCGTACGATAGTACCTGCAAAATCCACCTGTTCTAGCTCCTTCCGAGCCTGACAGGCCACTAATCCTCTATTTGTCAGTAACTGATTCAGCAATGGGATGTATGCTAGCGCAAGAAGGTGAAACTAGAATTGAAAAGGCCGTCTAGTATTTAAGCAAGAAGATGACAAGATCAGAGATACGGTACACACCATTGGAGAAGACATGTTGAGCCTTGGTTTGGGCTTCCCGAAAACTGAGGCACTACATGTTGTCTTTCACAGTGAGCATTATCTCTCAGATGGACCCGTTGAAGTATCTGTTCAAAAAGTCGGCACTGAAAGGAAGGCTAGCCCGATGGTTGCTATTATTATCTGATTTTGATCTCCAATATGTCACCCGAAAGTCAGTCAAGGGCAGAGCAGTGGCAAAATTTCTGGCCGATCAATCAGTGGAGGGAGGAGAAGACATAGAGTTCCAATTTCCCGATGAACAGCTGATGAAGGTCGGGGATGACAAGTGGACTCTATATTTCAATGGCGCATCCAATCAATATGGCTATGGAATAGGAGTTCTCCTTGTCACTCCTGACGAATCGCACGTCCCCTTGTCATTAAAGCTCAATTTTGAAGTCACCAACAATCAGGCTGAATATGAGGCATGTTTAGTTGGATTGGAGACAGCCTTGGAATTAGGGGCAAGGAAGCTGGAAGTCATCGGAGATTTAGCACTGGTGGTTTCACAAGCACGAGGAGAATGGAAGGTCAGGGACTTAACCTTGATTCTCTACCATCAGGAGCTAGAGAAGCTAATACCGTATTTTGAATCAGTGATCTTCACCCATGTACCAAGACTGTAGAACAAGTTCGCTGATGCACTGGCCACCCTAGCATCCATGATTAACATACCACCCGGAGTCCAGATGAGGCCTTTGATAATTGAACAGAAAAGAAAGCCAGCATATGAGATGACAACTGCCATTGAAGAAAGCACTAATGATCTCCCATGGTATTTTGACATTAAGAATTTCGTGGAGAAAGGAGAATACCCCAAGTTTGCCAGCAAAAAGGATAATTTGTCATTTGCGGTGGTAGACTATATAAACGAGGACATTCTGGGGTCAATAAGCTATGTGTCAACACTGAAGAAGGCCAGAAACTGATGAAAGAAATACACGCAGGAGTCTGTGGTCCACACATGTGTGGAAATATGTTAGCCAATAAAATCCTACGACAAGGATACTTTTGGATGAAAATGGAGAGAGATTGCATACAGTTTGTGCGAAGGTGTCATAAGTGTCAGATTCACTCAAACCTCATGCACGTCCCCCCCATCTTAACTGTACAACTTGACGTCACCATGGCCGTTCTCAATATGGGGCATCGACGTGATTGGCAAAGTAACACCGAAGGCATCCAATGGACATGAGTTTATTTTAGTGGCCATTGATTATTTAACTAAGTGGGTAGAAGAAGCCTCCTACTCGGTGTTGAAAGCCTCCCATGTTACTAAGTTTATCAAGCAAAACATTCTCTGCGGGTACGGAGTCCCACATGAGGTTATCTCAGACAATGGTTCACATTTCTAAGGGGAGGTCCTGGATCTTTTCAAAGAATACCGAATAGTGGCTCAAATCTTCACCGTATCGGCCGCAGACCAATGGAGCAATCGAGGCAGCAAAGAAGAACATCAAGAAAATCCTGTAAAAGATGATCAATTCACATAAGGATTGGCCGGAACATCTACCATTTTCACTCCGGGGATACCAAACGTCGATTAGAACCTCAACTGAAGCTACGCCATACTCTTTAGTGTATGGGATAGAAGCCGTGCTTCCCGTCGATGTAGAAATCCCTTCACTAAGAGTAGTGGCCGAGGCCAATATCTCAGAAGCAGAATGACAGAGGAATCAGATGGAAGAGCTGCTCTTGTTTGATGAAAGAAGATTACAGGCTCTGTTCCATGTACAAGGTTACCAGAGGAGGATAGCTTGAGCGTTCAATAAGAAGGTTAAGACCCGAGATCTTAGAGAAGGAGATCTGGTTCTTAAGAAAATTAGAGCTCCTATCTTCGACCCGAGGGGCAAGTTCATGCCAAACTGGTCCGGATCATTTCTAATCAAAACCATCATGACTGGTGGTGTAATTATTATTATGGACTTGGATGGCAATGTGTTCTCCACTCTAGTTAACCTCAATCAACTCAAAAAATACTATCCTTGAGATAAAAATAAAGATGAAATAAAGAGCTCGCTGAGTTAAAAATTGAAAAAGCAACTCAGGCAAAAGTTAGAGCAGCCCGCAAGGCCAAAAACCCGAAAGGGCGACCTTGGCAAAAGTTAGGGCACTACAAAAGAAAAGCGTTAATACCTGAGTGAAAACCAAGCTTGAATTACGTTATAGCTTGATTCCATCTTTCTGGGATATGTAGGCAGCTTCTTTTAAGAAGTTCGGCCACATTCTTCATTTTTAACCATCTTGGTAAGACCAATGCAAATTAATTTTTGGATTTTGATAACAAAGTCATTCAAACTTTGGATAAAGTTGAACCATCTTAAACAAAAAGTGGGAGTTTTTATTACTTTAATTGGAGCTACAAAGTTTTGAAATAAAAGGAGGGCACGCAAGTCCCAAATTCTACAAACAAAAAGGAAAGCTATGAAATTTTCAAAATAAAGCAGAAATTCTCAAATTCTTCTCCTCTTCGCGGCTTGTTTCCCCTCTTCTCTATCCTTCTTCTCTCGATCCTATAGCAGCCATGTCTTGTACTCATCAGGGAGCTCAGGGCACTGCAGCTCCTACATCTCCATCAATGAGCGGGATGGCCAGGCCTCCTGATACAGTGTCAGAAGCGAGGCCCGTAGTACAGATGAAAACAAACGGCCTCAGATGTTGCGAGGGATGATCTGACTGCGATCGAACTGCCTCATAATCCAACGGGGGTAATAGAAGGATGTCTGACGAATGCTAACCAACAAAACACCTGAATGATCCATAGTGGTCAGAGTCATAGTCGAAATCCGCCACCAAGGGCACTGCCAAGTAATATCTGGGCCAGTTAGAGAGGAAAGGTACCGTCGCCAGGCTACTTCGGTGTCACAAATCTGATAACAGGGGCGGTAGAGGAAAGCTGCAGCACTATGTCTATCAGTGGGTGGTTTTTGCGCAAGATTTATCTTCTCCATTAGCCAGATCTGCAGCAAAGGTTAGAATAGTGAGAGAAAAGCTTTGCAGTATAATAGAAAGCTTGATGCAAAGAAAGATGTTGAGCTTACCTGAAGAAGTAAAGGGCTACTAGCAAAAATAGTGGTCTCACCATGATGAACAGCACCTAATCCCAGCAGTATCTCGACTAAGACGAGTGGCACGAAATCCCTCCCCATCCACATCTGACTAGAAATGTCAACCAAGGCACAGCTAACTTGCCCGTCAGAAGGAATGAGCAGATACTGAGCAAGAAGGCAGAAGCAAAGTGCATACCGTCACCGTAGCTGAGAACCAAAGTCACTAAGGTTACCGATGGGACAAAACCTATCAATGATCCAGGGAATGTCGACGCAGTCATCTTGTGTCAAGAGGGAGGCCTCCATCCTAGATAGACCACAAAGCTGTATCACCTACTATCGAAATGAGAGAAAAAAAGTCGGAACCACGACAGCACTCCATGGGGTTAAGTCCAAAATGGCAACAAATTCCTCTACAGTGGGGCAAAGTTCTTCAAGGCCAAACCAAAAGACATGAGACTGTGGATCCCACAATTGAGTAGCAGCTGACAATAAAGGACTATTAATCTCCACGGTCCTCAATGAGAAAAGGTCATTCAAGCCAAACGGGACAAAATTCAAACGGTTAATGTGGATAAATACTTCAATCCATAGAGAAAGAGGAGAAGCCATCTGAGTCGGAGTAACAGCAAATGAAGCCTCCAGGCTATATTTATAAAGCTGAAAAAGGCAAAAAATCAAAATTTTTACCAAAAGTACAATCAATATGGTGACCGCTACCTTAGAGTAGGCGACTGCCAACTCCAAAAAGCACAGTACAGTGACATAAGCTCTTTGACCAAGCGACCACTAGGTTTAAAAGGGCAACTGCTATGTCAGTCTCCTTGAAAGTGGCAACCACCATGTTGTATTAGGGCGACTGCTATGTTTGAACACTGTATGTGTTTGCAGTCTGTGTGAATTGTGATAGTTGAACTATGCATCCATGGTAGTTTGAACAGTAAGAGAATCATACAAATAGACGAATATAAGGCAATAAATGGCGCAAAGGCCCAAAATGTATCAAAATAAAAGCTGGGGGACCTGGGCCCAACAAACAGTAAAACTAAGGCACGCAAGCCCATGGATCAGGTAAATGTATGTAAAATATGGGCACGTAGGCCCATCAAAATAAATGTATCTGATTGGGGGAGGAGAAAGCTCTCTCTCTCATTAATGCCTGGGGCAGACCCATCGGGAGGAAGGACTGGCCTTGTCTGAGCTCTCGTCTTCAAAGAGCCTCTCAATATAGTCATCCCCGTCACTGCCAGAAGAAGAGGATATGGCTATAGAACGGCTCCTAGTAGAAGAGACAGATCCTCGGGAGCGAGCTCTGGAGGAGGCAGCACGAGAACCATGACCTTGGGCTGGGCCTGGAGCAGGAGAAGGAGCAGTAACCCGTGGCGGTACTATGTCGGTAGCTAGTACCGGAGGCTGTTAGAAGAAAACCAGAATCAGAACAGAGTACAAAAAAGTGCAGGAATTTTAGAAAGATCCATGAGAATACTTACTATGACTGCATGAGTGAAAGCGATGCCAGCTGCTCGTACGGTGCCGTCAAGCTGACGAATCAGTGCCCTTTGACCCGCAAGTATCAGTAGCAGACGGTCCACCCATGCTTGATTAAACTATAGAAGGAAAAGGAAAAGACAGTTAGACAAATAAAGCAGAAAATAAAAAAATAAAAGGGGGGAGTAAGGATAAGGAAATACCTGGCCAATCTCTGCTCTGAACTCAGAAACTGGCGGGACTGAAACAAGAAGGGAGAAGGGGAAGCCATAAGCCACAATCTGGTTCTCCCATGGAGTTTTCGGGCCTTTCACTCCAGCAGCAGCAACAGCTCCAGCACCAACATCCGCAGCCTCTGGTGCCTGTCCTCGCCTCCTACCACCTGGGATAATTAGGCCGGGTCCTAATAAACCAAGTAGATGGGCCTCGGCTCAGGCAGTGTAATCTCCCTCCGCCACCAGCAGCTCAGTAGCGAGAGTCCCCACCAGCTTGAGGAGAAGATCGACCCGACTCAGCTGCTCAGTCCGGTACATATAGGTCGGAGGAACCACTGGGATCCAGAAGTGATCCAGGCCGAGTGACTGGCAAACCAGTCACTCTCCTAGATAGTACTCCCGTCCAAATGGACCCTCCAGCAGGATCCGCCTGGGAGTGATATCCACCTGGGAGTGATATCTTGATCCTCTACTCCTTGCAAGACGTCCCAGTAAACCTGTAGAGTATAGTGAACAGTACAATATACAGTAATCAATCAAGACAGTGCAGTGAACGGTACGGTGAACAGTGTAAAGAACCGTGCAGTGAACAGTGTAGTTAATAGCACAGTGAACAGTATAGTGAACAATACAGTGAACAGTGCAGTAGGCAGTATAATGAAGAAAGCAGTGTACAGAATAAAGATACCTGGGCGGGAGTCAGCCGATCCAGCGAAACCTGAAATCAATCGATGTCCTTCCCCCCAACCTTGTTGCCCTTCAGCCCTCGGGACCATTGGGCTGCTCGGGGAATGACCAGAGGGTCTGCCGCAGTGTTCGCCGGGACATGAAGCCCGAGAAACTCGTAGGTCCACAACTGCAAAGAAGAAGATGTCAGTAGGCAGATGGTAACAGATAACAAAAATAAATAAAGAACTGCAAAAGCTAAATCAAACCTCCTAGACCCGCCAGTATCCCCCAATGCTGAGCTCCTGAGGGATCCGAGTGAGAGTCCTCATGAAGCTGTAGAGAGTAGCCAGGGCAGCGCCTCCCCAGTCGTTTGAAGCTAACCGATCTAGACGAGCCAAGCTGCCCAAGTAATGCAAATGAACGGTATTCTCCTTGTTCGAAAACAAGGAGGTACCAAACATATACATCAAGAAGCCTCGGGCGACCCACTCGTAGTGGCGAGGCTCGGTGCACTGGAAGTGTCGGAAGCGGTCAGAGAACCGAGTGTATCTAACTTGATCCCGGTCCATCAGCGCGGGGATAGCCCCGAGAAAATACAGCAGTGCGTCGGACGACTGAGCTATGGATGGATCAAATGGAATAGGGGCACAGCCCACTTAGATGCCTGTGATGAGTGCGAAGTCCAGAGGCGTAAGAGTAGCCTCGAAGGTGGCGAAATGAAAAGTGTTAGTGGTATCCCACCACCGCTCGGCCAGGGCCATCAGCCATAACAGATCGTTGCTCGTCGTACCCAACAAGGGTATGAAGCGAGCAAAGCCGAAGGCATCGATGTAAGCCCGACTTGGAGCAGAAAGGGCATCATACCACTCCAACACCTCCCCGGAGGCTGAACCTCCGAAGCTTCAGACATAGTGACCAACCTGTAAAGAGAAGACAGATAGAGAATATATAAAGAACAAGATTAAGCAAGCAAAGTGTAGAAAAATATCTAAAGGCATAACTCTAGATTCGCGTGTAAGTGATGACCCTTCGATTTATTCCAAACCCTAGGAAACTAGGCACCCTAACTCTAGGTTCGTGTATAAGTGACGACCTTTCGATTTCTTTCAAGCTCTAAGAAAGTAGGCACCCTAACTCTAGGTTCGTAGGCACCCTAACTCTAGGTTTGTGTGTAAGTGACGACCCTTCGGTTTCTTTCAAGCCCTAGGAAACTAAGCACCCTAACTCTAGGTTCGTGTGTAAGTGATGATCCTTTGGTTTCTCTCGAGCCCTAGAAAACTAGGCACCCTAACCCTAGATTCATGATTTCTCCACATCCTAGTAATCCTAGGCCTCTATTATTTTGTGTCAACCATTCTTTCCAAAAAATAAGAAATCTTTGTGTTTCGCCCATTTCACCGTGACCGTTTTAGGATTAATTTGACCCAATCTTCTAAAATTTTTTTTTATAAAAATATAATAAATAAAATAATAATAATAAAATAAAATAAAATAAAATAATAAGAAAAGAAATATATATATATATATATATATATAATAAATTTGCCCCAAATTTTA